>JAQFZG010001154.1:0-23328 GCA_034695465.1 Entomobrya nicoleti | reverse complement strand
TATACAATAAAAAATTAAAGCTTACATTGGCCTTAATTTATACTGTAGTAAAAAATATATGGACTTGTATAAACCAGATATCTTTATCGTTACCATTTGGAATTCCAAATTAGGTATTATTTGTAGCGCCTTATATAACAACAATGTAACACGCATTTTTTATGTTTACTTTTCACCCATCCCTTCCTCTCGTGTCATAGACCTTAATACTTTGAGCCCGTTGCCTGTAGACAACAAAATCGTAGAAATGGTTTTCGGAAAATTTAATTATTGTGCTTTAGTTTAAAGAGAGAGAGCATTACAAAGTAGCCTAAGTCAGTTAGTGAACTGCGTCTTTTTGTAAAAGAATAAAAAGGTAGTTGTGGAAAAGATTTATAGGTTACAAGGTAGTCCAAAAGGCATTTTGTGTCCACTAGATTACCAGTTTTGGTGTGCATGACTTCTACCATTCTGACAAAATGACTACGTGTACAGTTTATCCAGTTGGTTGGTCATCTTCCATCCTTTTGGTGAATATGTACGTTAAAACGGTGTAGATTATTAAATTTAGGTCTGTCATCAATCGAAATTACATTTAGGGACATGGAAGATTAGAAGCAGTTTTTGGTGTGATTTTCAACAGGAGAAAGCACATTGTTGTGACATGTTTACCATCGCATTTTGCACCATATTTACTGGAGTCTTTGAAGCCAAAATGACACATGGACGAGAACTTGCGTTTTTTCTAACTGACAAAAGTAAACAATACTTTTGAGTGGATGCAAAAAAAGTAAAGTTGATCCTGCTGGGTAAATTCAAAAATCGCACTTTTTATAGATTTCAATGCATATGAAAAAACTCGAAAATCTATAAAAATATGTGGGCCAAACATAAGAATTATAATAGATAGATAGTACATCATGCATAAAATAGATATATAATATAGTACATGTATGTCCATTATCACAAGAACTATATTTCATCCCATTTCTTGGGCAATCCTAACTTTGTTAACTTAAGTTAATTTCTTTGGACTGCTTTATCAGAATGTAGCTCTTCAATAAACCAACAGTGTAAATATTTGCTAAAAGTACTCAAATAGCTAAACGAGCTTGTTTAAGAAACTGTAAACAAGGCTACTTGCAATACTATTTGAAGCATCTTACTTGAATGTGAATATCAACAAGCCACCAATAAACATTTTCAGTAAAAGCTACCAATATTGATTTTATGATAATATTCCTCACAAAATTACACTGAGTTCATGTTTCTGTACTTTAAAAAATATGTAGGCATTTGACAAACAATAAATTTGACAAAAATCACATTTTAAGTATATTTCAGTATATATTTTCTGCTACCAGACGAAGAATTCTAACTGCTGCCACTTCTACAGTTTGACTCATTAGTAGATACTACATTAGTCTCAATCTCACGATCAGCAAAAGACAATTTCGTATACTTTTTAGAAGAATCTTACACACGTGGAAGCTCACGTGAAAGTAAAAACTATTCTCTTCGTAGTACAAACGCTACATTTTTTGAAGCAAAGCTGTTTCACAAACGCCATAGTTGTGAATGAACAATAGAACTGATCCTCAATGTTTCAGCTATTTTTACCGAAATGGATACACTTTCATCATGATGACACATTGACGTCCACTGGCGTTTGGGATAATGCAGTATTACACAGACCACCACACCGTATACCAAATAATGTTTTCAATTTCAAATTTCATTTCGATTTTTTAGGGTAATCTATTATTATTATATTATTAAGGTTTTCAATTTTCTACGGAAAATTGTATTGTATACATTTTTCGATTACCATAAACAAATGTATTTGTATGTGTGGGCACATCCGCATTTTCTTACATATGTATATCATCAATTTGACAAACGTTTGCATATCTCTTGAGTATTTATAGATTGCACGAGTATTGTATTTTTATATGGCTGCATTATATAAAAAACAAGGTCAAACAGAAACTAAACACATTTTTGGTGTACCCGATTTTTTGTACCCCAAAAACTTTCATTTCGCAGATCTTCTTGCATTCACGATTCACGTTATCAAACATGTAGCATTAGGGTTTCTCTCCAGTATGACAAAGAGCAAAAACGTCAACGGGATCATACCGCAATCATGATTTGATGTCTGGTTTGACTAGTTTCCATTTCCTTAATATCATGAAGCCTGTTTTATGCGTAAAAAAATATCCCCTAAAGTTTATTGGAAGTTATGCAAAGAAGCCGTAGGTATAGTATTTTCATAAACTGTGCGATACCGTGCAAAGGGTTTAAATCATTTCAAGCATTTTTAAAATTTCGTAAACAATTTTCTATGAGTGTATTTATTAAATTGCAATTATAGCATGAAACAGTATTTTATATAAAAACAGTGCTATATTTTGGAGACCGCTTTATGGGAAATATTTTTAATCAAAGGATACATTGCATTGGATATATTTTACATACATAATTGGTAAAACATGATAAAACGGGTTTCGTAAACCTTACGTTATATTCATTTTTAGAAGGCAAAATAAATATTCCAAGAAAATGAGAAATGTAATTGGTTATTTCGATGAATTATGTTTTACTAATAAACTTTCGTTTACCAGCAGAAAGACAACAAACCTTCGTGAAATACTCCATAGTGTATACATAGCACATTTGTTTTAAATTAGGACTGCTGGTTTACACATCATTTCCAAACCAATTTTTATGCAACACATAGCTTATTATCTTTTCGAGCAGATGTCATTTTAGGTATAGTCAAGAGCAAATAAACTAACTATTATTAGTCGATTAATATTTATCCTGAATAATAGCCTTGCTGAAAAAATTGTGGTTTGAAACAAGAAATAGTATTGACCTACATCTTGTGTGATGAGAGCAATATAAATGAATTTAATATCGCTAGAAACAATACGTTCATGAGAGATCACAATTAGCAACCAATTTGAAAGTTCCGTGAGTTTGACTAAACTTTATTTATATTAGTTAATTGGAAAGGGGATGTCTGTACTTCAGTGATAAGGCTACCTTTTAAAAAATACAAATACTACGAAAATATAGTTTTATGAATTTACGTTCCGTTTTTAACTTATTGTATTTTAATCAGCCATATCCACAAAACGGACAGGGATTATTACGAAATCTTGCCAAATGGATACAGTAAATACGTTGAGTAATTTTTGTAACGCTTGTCCTAAGGTGAAGGTCATATATCATTTACACAATCCTATTACACAAAATAAGCATGCAACATCAGTGATTTCAAAATATTCATGAAATAGTCAAAGTTGGTTTTCAACTGCGCTACCAAAAAAGTTGTAAAGAAAACGAGTGTTGCTAATATAAGTACCAAATTGACGAAATTTTACTGTTGCAAAAATTTCTTCGAAATGAGTTACATCAAAGTTCTTCGTGTTTTGACCTACCCAATATGCAAAAACTGCTTATTTTGTACCTTCAATGTTACGGCAATATCGCGTTCTCAAACATTTCCAAAGTCCATAAACAGTTTGGCATTTATCTGCGAACCATTTTTTTCTTGTGCCAATGTTACTCATCACAAACTTATTTGTTTGCAGTTTTACTTACTCAAGAATCAAATTCGATTAAACTAACAAACACAAAATCTAACATCTTAGGTAACATGTGCTATCCAATGAACTTTCAAGCATGATTCTTAAGTATGAAGATGTTATTTCTTAGTTATTACCACACAATTACAAATATAACCTTCACAAAAAAATCAACGAAATACATATTCTACGAAAGAATTTGAACATGGCAATCGTTAAATTTACTATTTAGTAGTTTAATGTAGATACAATATTTCATTGATTTGTCAGTTTCGTTTAAACAAAACATTAATTTGAACTATTATAATACTTTTTATATACTTTTACCATGTTTCATCTACTAGTGTTTCCAAAACAAAACTTTTGTGATTTCAAAAACATTTACCTCATATTAGAATTCGTGTTAAACCCAGAAGCTAATTCATTGCATTTAAATGCAATAACTAATTGTATATTTAGTCGTTTTATACACATATGCATTCTATGACCATAAGTTTCAATGAATTAGAGTATGATGCCATTTTTTGTGGTAAACAAGCTCCATTTTTGGTATATACGAAACATGCAAATAAAAAGTTTTTAAAGAGATTTTAAAGCTTTTCTCACGGAAGTTGTTTCCTTAGACCTTTTTATTTTGAATCATTGAACAACCAGAACATACCAGACCATTTGTATACAAAATGCATATGAATCTCAAAACGAAACCTCAGTACAAGTTTTTGTGTCAAAATATGAGACTACTCTATCAGAGTTTGTCTTTTGTGATCCTCCGGGGTACTACTGTCTTTATACTTAATATATAGCAATACCATAAGACCTGTATTACATCCTTTTTAGATGGAAGCACTTATTTTTTACACAAGACAAAAATGCTTTTTACCAAATTGCCACTAGACAGAAATAATAAAGCATATTCTAGAATTCAAGTGGAATAATTTTTTTTCTCCAAAAAATGTTTATAAGCTTGTTAAAAAAATGAATGTACATTTACGCATGCTTATACAAGACCTATATTTTTCATGACTGTGTACATTTTCAGATGTTATATACTCACAAAACTTGCTGACGGACTGGTTTTTATGGTTAATGTTCGAGAAATTGTTCATATCTGTTTGATTTAATGGTAAATGGTTTTATGAACACAATATAAGGAAAGGAAATAAACTTGGTGTAAAAATGTGAATTAAAAATATATTTTTTGGGTTTATCAGACAGTTCAATGCACCATCGTGACCTCATTAATGATTCTGTATGCTAGTAAATATTTGCACTAGGGCAGCTAGTTTGATTGTGTTTGAGCAGACATTTTGAACACCGTTATTGGAATTTTTTAAATTCGCTATGTTTGCATTTTCGAGGTTGCACTATTTGCAAACAATTCAAATCGTTCCACTACGTTAGCTGATCATTAAGTTTTACTGACAAATTTTGTGTTCTGGTGGTTTAAGGAAACCAAATATGTTAACATTAGGTACAATCATGAATGTACTTTTACATGTTAGACTTATGACGCAATGTTATCAAATATAAAATAGTTTGATGTATTTTGAATGGAGAAAGTTTGCATTATAAAAATATAAGAAACTTTAAAATGAATACATACTCGTTTGTTAAATATATATGGTCAGCTAGTTTAACGAGCGGTAATTTGTAGCACGTGTCATGCAAATTGTTGGAAAAAGTTTAGCCTTGAAAAATTAGCGCTGTAATGATTATTGCAATAGCTTGAGGAACGCATGGCTGAAATTAGATAATGTAGTAAAACATTGCAACAAAATGCAATAAAATCCTGTTTCAGGCAATATTCCAATTTCTAGTATTAACCCGGTTTGTGAGCACTTTAAAGTCAAAGATGTAAATTCGTTAATGAAGTACATTAAAAGTCAAAACTTTTATTGCCAGCTACCTATACATTAACATTACAAATACTTGATAATGCAGCAATTTAAATGCTGCCGGTTGGTCGTTTCCCCATTTTCATAAAAACATGTACTCAACTTCATTCACGTTCATTCACGATTTCCGCCAGTTACAAATGTAACCATACTCTGTATCACGTACAACATAAGTTTATGCATTGTAGTTCCAATTTTGGGCTTGAAAAAAGTTTGTCACTAGCAGTTAAACGTGAGATAAAGGAAATTTCTGCCAATAAATGCTTTCATAGAACATTTCCTAAAGTTATAAATTGGTGAAAGTTTGACAGAATTTGCACATTAAAACTATGAGAACCTGAGACAAGCATAGACGTTACGCTGATATATGATATCTGGTCAAAGTCAAAAGTGCAATGCTAAAGCTTAGTCCCAGTTGTCCAAACCCTTTTAAGTATTTTTCAATAATTACAAGGGAGGTAGTAATATAAAATATGAAAATATCATATTGAATCTCTTACTTTATTAGCGGAACGATTCGAAAACTTCTTTTTTTATGTTTTAGAACTATCTTTATTGTAAAAAGCTTTTGAAAACTCTACAGAGTAACTTTCACTTGACACCTGCTGTATGCTGTATGCTTATCAGCTACATTTGTAAAAGTGGACATGCTATTTATTGATTGTGAAGCAATTTCTACTATTTCTACAGAACTGATCATATGTTATATATGCTGATTTTTTCCATTTTTAGAACTTAAGATGTGTGCTTCTAAACTAAAATAAGTGCCTGAGACGGGAGAAAAGTATATCTGTTTTCATTACTTTTAAATTTTGCGTATGGGCTTAATATCAGGCTTTACATCCATCTGATAGACAACGCAATCAGTCAGCCGTCAACAAGGGTGTACAAAAAAGGACGTGCCGAAATTATTTATTCATGCTTTGGTATCAAGACGAATTTACAGTCTTTCTGGAACTAATTGTGTACTTCTGTTCAAACCTTTAAACTGAAGTATTCGCGAAACTTTTACAAACTACACAAGCATTATACCATAAGCCCTGCAGTTCCGTCCGTCTGACGTTGTTTTTTAGACTTTAGAAATAATAGTTGTCATTCAATGTTGACGTTATTGTCGACTTTTATGGATGCGTTGAGAAGTTTGTCATTCTAAGTGAGTGTAGGTGTGAACATACTTAAATATTAGTTGGATTATTTAAGGAAAACTTTGGCTAAATAACATCCTTAAATGTTTGTTTCCCTTGGGTTTATAGTGAAAAAAGTAGCACTGTCTATCGATTCTGTATACCTACCTGTTGTCTTCCTTTTTTATATCTTTCTCTTTAGCAATAAAATTCCTGTTTGGTTTCATTTTTCCTGAAGAAAGAATGTTAGCAAAGCATCTAATTTAGGTTTTATATGAAACACTCACAATTAAGTATAACAGTATATTTTTTCTTTTGCATATTTTTATTATATTTCAGTTGATAATAATTAGCCCGCTCTCTGCTTAATTCAATTAAATCAGCCTACATTTTGAACTATTTGTTCCACTCTATTTAGATCATTATTTAGCTTTAAAATTATTTCCATTTAAAATTTAATTATTAATTACCTATAAGCTAACTGTTGGCAAAAATAAATGGATCCGACTTTCAATATCTGCAGTTGACCAAAACATAATTACATGAAGGTACATGTACCGTACATATTCCACATCGCTTTCATAACAACTAATTTCTATGATAAAAAATTCTTACGTAATTTTAAAATACAACACTAGACATTACCTATGATTTTACCCATATTATTAATCATTTTAATGGCAATAAGAGTTGTCTTTATTTTAAAGTTCGAGCTTTCGTCAACTCACCGTTGACTTTTTCAAGAACACATAAATGAATAAAAATATAAAACATGATCAAAGTGAACATTTTCTAAATGCAAAAATTATGTGAAATTAATTTCTATATTAATTCTATTGCAAGGGGTAACCAAGATGAAATATCGTATCCCGTATTTCTGTTGATGGTGTTTGAGTATTTTCGAATGTAAATAGCTTCTTTGAATATTCTTCGGAACCACTGCTTTTCAATTCTGTGGAAATTCAGATATACGATCGTAATCAAAAGTAATTACACAATTTAAAGCTAACTTTACGCAAAAGTACCCGGGTTTCTCTTTTTTCACTTTTGCTATTTGATGCGCTAAAAGGGTAAAATACAAGTTTGAGTTGTCTGATAATTTTGTTGTTGCGAAACTGAACAAATTGCAACACAGTATGAGCTTTACTGTCATTACATAAATTTTTGAGCGTACAATTCTCGCAAATTAAAATAATTCCACTCTCAATTTAGTAATTACGCATTAAATATACAGTACAAATTCGTATTTTCAAGTTGAACAATTTTTAAATGTAGAATGGATATCATGGAAAGCCAGATTAGTATTTTGGATACTATCTCAAACTGTAAAACGAACAGTGCCAAACTAGCATATAAATAAATTGCGAATAAGCTGCATTACACTATTTTGCAACAGAACCAAGGTAGGCTCTAATGAATAATGATAAAAGGAAAGCAAAACCACTGAGTAACAACCTTGTTTAATGGTATCGGTAAAAGCCTTGGTATACGTATCAAGAACCACAACTTTAGACTAAGGTAGTGAAAGTATTCGGTGAGTGAAAAGCTGTCTGTTTTCTCGGTAGGCTGTATGATGCTCTCGGAGAGGTAAGTACAGAGTAGCTTCCTTTCTCCAACTTTCTCTTCTCTCAGTCTCAGTTTAGCTTCCACGCTAGCTGCACTCTTTCTAAACAATCAAAGTTATACAGGTTGAGTAGCCGAGTGAGATCTCTACTGATTTCTGAAATATATTTGATGTAGTTCAGTGCACGTTTTGTTTCACGTTGTGTCGAACACATGAAAGCAACTGGGTAATTGTCTAAACAAGCTTATCGAAATTGGTTTTTCTAAGTCTACAAAGAAAAAAATTGTGTGGAAAAATTCACGTTTCCTTCCAAGCGTGATAGTGAGAAAATTGTTCAATTATTTTGATATAGTGGTCAAAGTAGGGAAACAATCCATTCAAGCGAAACTACCTGACTCATGGTCAGTTCAGAAACGTGAATTTATTATTTTGAGCTGCTTGGCCGAACCAGATATAAGTTCTGAAATAAAAAAGAAAACGCAAGTTTAGTTAGCAATACTGATACACACTCTTCAAAAATAATAGTGAGGAAATGCAAGTGATTATACTACATGGTATATATTTGCCCCAGTAACCTTGGCTACGATCAGAGAGCCCAAAGCTACAGCAAAGCTTCTGTTTCTGTAAAAAAAAATATGTCAAGACTTGATGAAAAGGATTTATCCTGAAAAAGTGAAAGTTGATTTTTGCAAATAGTGTGCAAAGTGATTTTCTAAAAGTTGTTTCGTCTCAACTGATGATCAAGATAAATCTTGGAGCATGACGCAAAATATGTCAGGGCATCACAATTTTTCGCTTACCTTCCTGGTAGGTAGCCCTTCGTTTGGAGATGAAAGTGAAAACATATCTAAAGATAATTGGACATTTCCTGCTGCTATACATCTATCTCACAGTTGGTGGAACATTTTTGATGAGAGATACTTTCGCCATAGTTGGGAATGGACGATAGCACTGATTGTCGCTTACATGCTTATTCTTGTAATTGGGGTGATTGGAAACTGCATGGTGATCTTGGTTGTTATCCTAAGACCTCGAATGAGATCAGTGACAAATATATTTATTACGAACTTGGCAGTGGCTGACTTGTTTGTCATTGTTTTTTGTGTAAGTCCTACACTCTTGGCAAACTTGTTTAAACGTAAGTCTATAAATAGGAGGAATAGTGCCAAAAAATAGAATATTCTATGCAAATGCATTGCTTACGTATGTATTTTTACTTATGTTTGTATAGCGTGGATCCTTGGATCGTTCATGTGCAAAGCCGTTGCATACGTCCAAGGTGTATCTGTGTGTGCTTCGGCCTACAGTCTGGCTGTGATTTCTTTGGACAGGTAACCTTATACATAAGTTATTATAAGAATTAATTTTTCAATACTGTATTGTTAAATTTAGATCAAATTTCTGTTAAGTTTCCTTTGTCTGTTCGGTTAGTTTACTTTATATGATGAATTTCTTTCTTTGATTTAGATGTCAAGCTATTTACGGAGCTTTTCATAGATTTCGCGGATTATCTAAAACCCAAGCCATGAGGACGATATGTGTAATCTGGATGATTGCATTACTAATAACTGTACCTTGGGCAGTAATATTCGAAGTAATAATATCCGACGAGGATGGCTTGACATATTGCGTGGAAACTTGGAGAAATGAACATCACGGAAATATCTACTTCCTTGTCGTTAACTTGATATTTTGTTACGGTCTACCTTTCATAATAATCTCAATATCAAACGCTATTATATGGTGTCACGTAAGGAATCGTAAGGTACCCCAAAATTCGGCTTCAGAAGAACCCATCCGAAAAATGCACAAAAAAGCTAGACATGGCGTTGTGAAAATGTTGGGTATTGTTACTCTCGCATTTCTTTTAAGTTGGATGCCTTTATATATAATTGTGTCGAGATACAAATTCGCTGAAAGTATAACAGACTGGGAGTCAAATCTTCTAGATATTTTATATCCGTTTGCGCAATGGCTTGGTAGCTCAAACAGTAGTGTAAATCCTGTACTGTATGCATTCCTCAATAAAAAGTTTCGCGAAATGTTCAAGTCTATTCTACCCAAATGGTTCCCATGTGCACGAAAGAGCACTGAGCTT
This sequence comes from Entomobrya nicoleti, assembly GCA_034695465.1. Lineage (NCBI taxonomy): Eukaryota > Metazoa > Arthropoda > Collembola > Entomobryomorpha > Entomobryidae > Entomobrya > Entomobrya nicoleti. Next base: position 13,075 of record JAQFZG010001154.1, on the reverse strand, counting down.
CGTAGATTTGGAATGTCGGGTTATGGAGTTACAATATCAAATGGAAACTTTGTCGGATCATTTCGAACACATAGCTGTACTACCATGTCGACTAGACGAAGTTCTTGTAGAAGAAATACTAACTTTGGCCAAAGTAATAATCCTCGGTCCAGTGGAGGTAGGAATTACCAGAGACAAAAAACCATGCAAATCAGTACTTACGAGGATACAAACGGATTAGTAACGAATACAAAATTACCATTAACCACAGAATTGACTGTAATGGTTACATCGTTTCCTAGAAAATGTAGTGTGGAGAAAGCAAATACCACACACATGAACATTGTGAATAGTATAGTGAATGTGTAAAACTTTTGCCATGTCTTACTTAATTTATCTCACTATAAATTTCTCCCTGTAAGTGCAGCCAACTATATATGCTAACAATTAACAGTGTAACTGATATCACAATCTAAAATTGGTGTGAAATGTTTTATGTCTTTTACATAAATAATACTTTGGTTTAGCTATTTAATATTGTATCAAAATGCATGCTTAAGATTTTCATTAATGTTTAAACGTCAGATTTTTAATGAGTTTATTATATTTTTGAAGTGAAACTAAAGTAGAAGTACTTTACTGCATTAAAATGTTAGTAGTAGAATTAATAATCTTATAGTCTGACCATATCTACATTTATACATACCTTTTTGTAACATTGTCATTCTTAATTAATAAAAGTGACAACGATAATGGATTAGTTGTTTGCCATATGTTTTAATCCGATTTCATTAGCATATCTTGGTAACTTTATTTATTATGGAGATGGAAGCAAAGCTCAGCTTGTATTGACTTCGACATGTTTGTTTGTCTGTCTGTCTGCTTGCCAGTGGGTAGGATAACTCAAAAACGGGTCGACCGATTGCACCTTAAATTTTAGATGCAGGTTACTATGGTCAAGGACAGAAACCCTATTAATTTTTAGCCCCAGGGTTAAACCCCAATGTCAAAATCGGAAGTTTCCCACTTGTTCTTGTCGTACATTTGAACAACGCAAGTGGGGACAAAAATCTTTTTTTTTAGCTTCGTCGTTATGATCGCGGTTACATTGTTTTTATTTTCTGCTTTTCCGTTATCCTGTTGACGAATCCAAATTCCGGATATAATATTACGGCAGATGTGTAATCAGATACAATATGTGCACAAAATTACTCGTTTGGATAAAGTACCACGTTTTTACAAGACCACAAGGAATACTTGTGTCGTCCTTTAGGATGAATATGATATGCAGTCGCATCATAATAAAATTGTCACAAAATTGGATTTTGAGTTTTATTTAGTCGTTTTAATGCAGTATGTTATTCGTATTCCCTTCACATTTTTAGTCTGGATACTACCACACCAAGTGATTTGTACCAACAGTGATAAGTACTAACGTTCAGGGAGCTTTATTTAGATGATTTGCATGTAAAAAGCAACACTTTGCTCAAAAGGATAAATTTCCCTAAACGTAAGATATTTATGGATGTACATCGCGTCATCGCATTTTCGTCGTATACCATTTACTAATGCAATCCGTATTAATGCAGCTTAGCAAGAGCAGTAAAATAATTTTTGCAACACATCATTGTGGTGAGTGGGCGATAATGGTAATATATAGTGGATTAGAATTATGTAGTATTTCATGAATTATTCAACCAATGAGATTCATCTGCATCCGGGTTTACAATCGATAGAAGAGCAATTTATTTTTCTTTGTAAGTATACTTTTTTCGAATCTTTCTTTCCTTGTCGCAAGTAACCGATGTTTTTATATATTATGAAAGTTATGTCGGTTTCACATATTTATAAACAAATATGAATAGTCACCAACAAAAATTGATACTCTTATTGACATATAACGCTGATTAAAGTTATTCATATACCACACCAGTGTATCGGTTATTAAGGTTACTTTTACACTTGTGTATTTAATTGTTTAACATATTGCCAATTTCAATTTGATGAAACAGGTTAACTTATATATTCCCAATTTTGTTTACCGGGAAAAATGTAAAAGATGTTTGTTCCGAGACATAGCAAAGAGTTGTAGTTAATACGTGATGTGATTTTTCACATGGTGAAAACATGCAGCAATTAATCTTTGATAAGGTTTGCTGAACCAGTAATTTATATGCTCTGTTCTCGGTTTTTACACTATTATTCTACAATGTGTATGCTTAAGTTAAACGTTCGAACAAATAAATTAAACTTTTGTAGTTTTTTTATTCAATACAAGTAAAACTTTATAAACAAGAGATACTTGTAAAGTACTGAAACAGTATTTAATCGAAAAAGTTGAAAATCTTGCAAGCGTGGTAATTTTTTCTCACGTTTCCATGAAACTTGCACAATTTCAAGGTTAAGTAAAAGAAGCTTTAATCTTTCATGGAATCTAAGCTTGTATCGTAATCAAAACAGAGGAACAGCAGTTCTTATTGAAATACTCAGTCAACGTATATATTCGAATTGCTTATGATTTGTTTATTATGATACGTACAATATCTGGCCCAAATTCAAAGTTCAATAGAACTGACCGAATTTCTCCCACTACTTTGAAGATCCCAAAGCACATTGGTTATCATTCACAATGTTTATAATATCTAAAGTAGATTATCGCATACTTCTCAAATAACTTAATAAACTGTTTTTGAAATAGTGAACACAAAAACGAAAGTATCACGGAACAAAATCGAGGGCCTGTTTGATAATAATAAGGTGTATTTGTACCGGCTTCAATCGTTTGATATTAACTAATATGCTAGTATTAAGAAAACATCCAAACTTTAATTAATTGTTGTAAGCTTCCCAAAAAAACAATTTCATTTTATATTATTTTTAAATACAAAGTAAGAATTAAATGTTTTATGGAAATTGTTCCAACGGAAGTTGGTTGTTGCTTGATCAAGCAAGCAGCAATAAAATTCAACCTTCGTGCTATAAATTTCATCTTTAATATCAGCAACCGATTTTTGCTAGCAATAATGGAAATCTTATTTTATAACCCACTCTATTGAGATCTCAACTACTATAGGTTACGGTAATCGTTTTGACAGCTCGTAATGCTAAAACTTCATTTCCAAATACCAACTTTTCTACGAGTTTCGACTTCATATATTATTCTTCAACAGATATTGTAAAACTACTCGTGTTTTACCAAGTTACGACACTATACACACACCACAAATTATACGTCCAAAACGTGAAGAAAACTAAACACACAGTTATATTAGAAATTGTGGAACAAACAAAAAGGAGTAAAAGAAAGTAAGACAATTTAATGTGAAACACAATCTGTGAAATAAGAAGAAACTACTAAAACCTTTTTGTAGCTCGCAAATTTAATGAGAAATAACAACAAACCGTCATCCAATTACACAGTTCTCCCTAATCCTAAAAAGTGTCAAAAGTATTCATCCAAGAGGAAAAAAACATGATAAATGAGCGAATGAAACGTGTGCTGAAATATACTCCAAATTACTACGTTTAAAATAAACTTAACTAGAAAATAAAAATTGTTATCTAACGAAAAAAAACTTGATAATAAATGACAAGGGTTGTTGTACCAAAACCTGACAAATACAAAGGTATGAAAATTTAATGATATTCCAGCATGATTGCAATTTCGAAAGTAGGTCCCATAACATCATATTTGCTCATATAAATTACAGACTAAGAGATCGGAGCGTTAGGTTTTGCTCCAATGATTTTACACGTGCAAAGTCTCTTATTTTGTTAAGAAAAAAATTACTTACAAGGTTAGTCTTTGGAATCATTTCTGAGATTTTATATTGTCGTAAGACAATAACGGTTTTATAATGTTTTGTAAAATCAGTAAAGTAGAACGTCTGCAATATTTTTCAGTTGACAGAAAAACCCGTTAAAAAGGTGTTATTCTATGTTAAGAGAAAGCTCTAAAGTAACACTACCCTACTTTGGCGTTTTTCGCAGCAGCTTGAATGTAAGCACACCACCTATATATCTTTATATGGTATAAATCTATATTTGACCTTACAATTGTGCCAGACGGATATCAAAACATGTTTTATAAAATAAGAAATTTAAGGGTTATACTTTTTCTTACTGCATTTTGATAGCTTAACGTATCGAGTTACAAGACTGCATAAAGTATATTGGTAAAACGTTCCTGGTTTTGGTTTAAGCAAGTAGCACAATATTACAATATGTACTTTGTTTTATCGAAAAATATACTTTATAAAATATAATTCCAAAACTCCATGGTGTAGGACATATGAGTAGGTTGACTACCTAATTGTTTTTTAATTGTTTATACACAATGTCAAATAACATATATGTTCCTTCTAAAGGATTAACGAGCACGAGCTGATTTATTCTCACTTTACCACATTAGTTTATTTATGTAACTATTTTTTATTTATGTTGCTTGCATTACAATGTTCTAAATACAAAAAACACTACTTTAGGATTTTCAGACTGACTAACAATCAGCTTAGATTAATTTAACTCGAATAATTTTTCTTTTGGATTCCCATTTGTCATTTTTTGGCGTTGAAGAAAAATAATAATCTTGTTAACAATGCTCCAGTCACTTTCCATATTTATAGAATAAATCACGGGGTTTAAAGTGAACGAAATATTGATTTACTCCGAGCTTTCGAAAATTCGATTTGCTTCTTCAGGGAAATAATCTTGTTGGAACATAAATATGTTATATGTTGAGTTATAGATAAATTTATGTACATGTATATTAGTTTATATCTCATTTATGTAAATAAAAAGGAATTCGTCGTTGTTGTAATAGTACACCAAACAATATCAAAATATTGGACGAATAGACGTGGGTTTTGAACAAACAAAACTCTAAGCTCTGTCTAGACATTAGTTCTTAAAAATCAGAAATAAAATAAATTGGTTATTTATTAAACCCGCTGTTATAGCGATCGTAACAACGGAGCTGAAACAACGATTATGACGATCATTGTGGTTGGCTATGAAAACTACTTAAAAATAATATGGTCATATGAGTCAAATGGCATGTTTGATACTGTATTTCAGCTCCGTAAAAAGTAATTGACTTCTTGGGTTTGCGTTCAAAGGATGACAGGATAGTGAACCTTCACCAGAACATCCAATACATTATCGATAAGTTGTGCTGTACAATTTTCCCTTCCAATTTTTGAAATAAAATGATTATGCATGTCCCGTCACGTAATACAAAGCTCTCTGTTGGTTGAAATCCTTCTATTTATAAAATTTATAAAAATTTGGAAATAATAATGTATGAATATACATAAATGTACGTATAAAATTACCGATACAGCCTCACATGCTTGATTAAAAAGGAAAGGCATCTTAAATGAAAGACTTGGAAAATTTAAGTTGAACCTATATTTTATACCGGTTTAAAGCATACATGCATTCCCCACATAGAACACATAATGTAAACAATTGGTACATTTAATTTCTTCTTATTACAAAACAAATACCCGAATGCAAAAATAGAATGTCATTGAACTCTTCACAAAATAATTACGATTTAGTTGAAAATCGAGTATAAACTTTGGTACAGCGTTAAATCAAAACAGCCAAAGAGTTACATTTTTGTACATATGGGTGACTGATCCTTGTTTGGTTTTATTATTACAACATATCCGTGTAAAGCTGAATAACAGGAAAAGGAAGGAAACAACACGTCAAATAATATTTATGGCTGTCATTGTATCAACTCTAGCAAGAATGTAAATTCTGAAATGTAACTACCGACAGCAGCAACTCATGTGATGATTGGTGAAGTTTAACATACATTATACATATGTTCGCTATGTGTGGTTCCGTATATGTACATTTATGTATTTGCTCATTTGCCATATAAATGCATGTGACCTTGTGACCCAATGTGTAAGGTTACCGGGTCTGAAATTCAACCCCAAGGAAGATTTTGACCTAAGGTGTTTGTGTACCAGGTTTGGCGTCAATTTGTTGAGATGTCGTCGAGAAATCGTACCTACAGACACACACATCTCAACAACTTCACTTCGCGTTCGGTAGTTAATAAATCACTTACATGTAGGTGTTTTTTTGACCGATGTTATAAACCTGCAAAAATGCATTTTAGCAAAATCTGTGTTTTGACGAAGTGGACATGAAAGAGAAAGTAATTTCCGTGTAACCGAACTTTTGCGAACACGCCTATTATAATATGTATGAGCACTGTAATGTATATAAGTCAAAACATTAAAGCCGTAAAAACAATGTTATACGTAAACCTAAGACCTACGCAGCACTTGTTTTCTCCTTCCTGTCAGGTATTTAGGTTGTATTGTTTTTTTCTCTTTAATCCTTGTGAGAGATAACAGAATTGCGCATCACAAAATCATACATACTTTGTAGTACTAGGTCAGGTTATCCCCCTAAAAGCATGCACTACTGTTTTCATCTAATACTGTATGTAGCTGACTTGTTTTATGTTTAGTCCCGGAGAGTTTTTTTAAACATAGGAAGCTGCCTACAACATTAAAGCTGGTTCCAAGGCTGAATTGTAATTTTTCTCGCTAGCAACATTTTTCTCACTAGGTGTCAGTTACAAATTTAAATTTATGTAAGGCAAGTAACTGAACGAATACTGACTTTACAACTTACTTGTACGATTTTTTGTAGTGAAAGCACCAACATATATACTTTTGTAATCTTGGCTACCTTTTTCATTGACATTACATCTTTTTACAACACCTTACAGTATTTTCTACTTACAAAACTCACGGGTTAGCAACCCCCATTTATTAGAAAATGTGCAATTCTGGAAACCCAAACTTGAATCACTTAAATGAAAACGCTACCAGTAGTAAAGGAGTGTGAACCTTAAAAGGTTAGTATATTTTATCACTGTCGAGCGAAAAGACATAAGGAAAGTGGTAGGTTAGATTAAATTTTATCTAATGATGAGAAACACGGGATTGTTTAGCGGAAAAGATTTATTTTATAAACCAAGCTTTCGAGAACTTCTGTCCTCTTCATCAGGGTTATTTTATAAAGAAGAATATTTTCAAACGTTATTTAACACAATAAATTCGAATAATTAAATCTAAATTATAATTCAATGTCATAAATTTTATCTATGAAAAAATTACAGAGTTGCAGAATTTTTTAATAATTCAAAATTAAAATACTGCATCCAAGCAAACCTACCATATCAATAGATTTTTAAAACTTTTTTTGTGAGGTTAAGCACGCCCAAATTCTTAAAATACAAATTTTGAATCCATTAATAGCATTTGTTTTGAAATAAGTTTTGAGTTTTAAATTCTGTGTCGTTTATAATTACCTGCTTGGTCACAATGAGGACCATTTTCAAGGAGTTAAGTTGACTGTCGTTCTGCATTCCATCTCATGTGCGATCTGAACTACAATTTTTATCGAAAGATCAAAAAAGGTAAATCACAGTTTGGTTAAGATATAACACTAATGTTTGTCAATTGAAAGGATCAGAAAATAATTGGTTACTGACAGCTTAATCAAAAATTTGTTTATACAACTAAAAACCGACAAATAAACATAATTACCAGCTTATCACGAGCATTGATGTCGCAATTTATTTATACATAAAAGCTTAAGGCGGAAATGATTCTTGTTGCCGTAAACTTACGTGAAAAATTTCGTTGGCACCTTCACTAATGGTTGCAAAATATTATGTTGACTACCCATACACGCTTTTAAATAGCTTAAATCAAGTTTCTCGTACAAGACTCATCATATAGCGTTAACAGTGTGTCATGCATACCACTTTCGGGTTTTCCGCAACAACTTGAGACATTAGGACGGCGAGGACGGCTTCTCCTCTATCATTCCAAAACGTGATGTTCGAGTAAACGCACGTACATCAAATTCTCTCCACTTTTATTGCGAAGTGAATGTGACTTTAGTAGCTTGCAAAAATTAGTTTGTAACCGAAAGTGTTTGATTATTGCATTGTTGAAGGTGCAAGTTGATCAAAACCGTAGTTTAGGTTCACCTTTATTGGGGCAATATAAGAGCCTACAAAGTTTATAAATATCCATACATTATTTAGCCCTAGATTGCCAAAAATTGAATGTTGCACAAGATCACTGGAATAAATGTCACAGTATTTATTTTGGGAACTTTTTACTCTACAGGGAGTGCTAAAATCTATATTGATGTCATGCTCAACTGGTAAGAGCATGTTTTTGTACGACATTTTATAACATAGCACCTTGGAACACATTTACGTGAAACTTTGATACAAAATGAACAGATGAAAGAGAACGCTTATCATGTATTCGTGTTCTTACATTGTGATGCGAACCATTTGTCTTGTGCCGAAATAAAGACACGAGCAGAGATACAATTTGTGAGGTGTCGTACATAGACTACATTTTATTTAGTTGACTGCACAGACAAAACACATTCCTCTCACCTACATATATTAAAAGTGAACGATCGGTACGAATATATTTTTCGTACAACATTCACAAAATACCCAAAGTGTTTTTATCTCTTGCTAAAATTACGCATATGTCTAATGTGAAAGGTGAAAACAAGTGAAAGTTTTTGCAAGAAAGTGAAAGCAGTTTTCTGAAATATTTTTCTTAAAAGTGTTTTTTAATAAACATCTTTAAAAGATCAGTGCAAAAATTTACTCGACCTAGTGACTCAATTAGTTAATCAAGTTTGTTAAGCAAAATACAAACCAAAACGCTTAGAAATGAGTATATCGTTAAGTGAACTTTTAAATAAGCTATTTGTATCCCTTTTCCCAAAAAGTCCAGTGATTTTACTTTTCGAAAAATTTCAAGAAGGAACTGATGATTTAGTTTGAATAGAAGGACATAAAACTAACTTCAACGGCACTCTAAAGACTAATTCAAATTTTGGACAATACACAGACAATAAGTATTTGGGCCCAATCTATCAACGTATCAGGATCTGAATCACATGCATTTTATAATGATTACATCGTAAAAACCCACACCAATACCAAGTCAACCATGAATCCCTCATTCTCAACAGAAATCAACTTCCCAGAAATTTTCCCCGCCCAAATCTTCACACTTGAAAGCTCTAATGAAACTGTTAACTTTTCTCTTTCTAATACCAACTTCACGTTTCCCTTAGCCAAACTTCTTAGTGAAAATTGGTGGAATATCTTTGATGAAAGATATCTACGCCACAGCTGGGAATGGACTATAACACTTATCATAGCTTACATGCTAATTCTGATCATTGGGGTGTTAGGAAACTGCATGGTGATTTTGGTGGTACTCTTGCGCCCACAAATGCGTTCTGTAATCAACATGTTCATTATGAACTTGGCGGTGGCAGACTTGTTCGTTATTGTTTTCTGCGTAATTCCAACGCTACTGGCAAACGTGCTTCAGCGTAAGTACAAGAAATTTCATTACAGATACGGATAGATAAGTTTCAATTTATCTTAAGGCGCTCAAGGTTTTCAAATTGACAGTTAAATATATCTACAATAATATTGTACGATGTTATAATTTTTCTAGCGTGGATACTCGGCTCGTTCATGTGCAAGGCTATGGCGTACGTACAGGGAATTTCTGTTTGTGCTTCCGCATACAGTCTAGTCACGATTTCACTCGACAGGTAATAAAAAATTAATAGATTAATTAAAAAAATATCAGAGGCTTCTGCAATTATTTTGAAGGTATCGCCAACTTTTTTTGTTTAAAATTTTCTACTTAATGTGTTTGCATTTTTTGGGTGTAGATGTTATGCAGTATATCGGCCCATACATCGATTCCGTGGCCTGTCAAAATCTCAAGCTCTGAAAATCATCTCTCTAATTTGGATAGCCGCGATGTTGCTGACACTCCCCTGGGCAATTATATTCGATGTAGTAATATCTGAAACGGATGGCCTAACTTGCTGTATTGAAACTTGGGAAAATGAGTATCACGGCAAAATTTACTTTCTAATTGCTAATTTAATATTTTGCTATGGATTTCCTCTTTTCTTGATATCAATCTCAAATGAAATAATTTCATGTCAAGTGGCACGTCGCAAAGTGCCCCAGGAATCTGCATCTACAATCACCATCAAAAGAATGCACAGGAAAACGGGAGAAGGTGTTCGTAAAATGCTCGGAGTGGTCACGTTCACTTTCCTCATCTGCTGGCTGCCTCTGTACGTTCTCTTGACTAGGTTGAAGTTTGGCGAAAATATTAGCGAAACTGAGCTAAATGTGTTGGACATTTTAATGGCGTTTGCACAATGGCTGGGAAGCTTCAACAGCTGTTTCAATCCAGTTTTGTATGCATTTTTGAATAACAAGTTTAGAAAAATGTTTCAGTCGCTTTTACCAAAATGGATACCCTTTAATTATGATGGAAATTTGACGTCTATAGGAATGTGGAACAATGCAGTGACAGGATCCAACGGCACGTTTTCCAATTCAGCACATTGTACAAGTACTCGTTCTAGAAGAAGTAGTGGTCGAAGCCGTCCCAATTCTAGTCGCCGTCAGCACTCTAACCGACATACCCACAGAACTTCACTTGTATCCAACTTGCGTAGTGATAATGGTGTTGTGGATACAATAATAGCATCACGAGTTCCTGTAGCTACTAGTTTTAGTCGTCATACAGAGATAGACTCAGCCACAGACAGACGGGGCACTTCAATGACCGTAACAAGTTTATAAATAATTCTAGATTTTTTATTTTTTGCATATCGTATGCACATGCCACTCTGTATGCATGTTATTGATTTAAATATGTGTTTATATTTGAAGGTTAGTTATTAAATAAATATTTGAAATCGACTTTACTTCAAGTATGAATAGATTGAAGATTTGTACAAAAACAAATAAAATACCGATATGATTTGGAAATTTTAAGAAAAAATTCGGAAATAATAAATCTAATTTGACCATTTTTCGTGTCGGGTATAATTTTGTATCCACCAAACCATAAATACATACATATTGGATATCCTGATTGAGTTTCCCGTGATAAATATGGTCAAATTGAAACCAGTACAGTTAAATGCGGCATATCGATAAGAAGATGCAAAATATATCTGTGCTAACGTTATCTGGTTTTTGTGAGAAGCAAAATTACAATAACCAACCAATACAATAACCATCGTGAAAAAGTATTGAAACGAAATTCATATCCTCCATAGTAGCAATATTGTTTTTCCATAATGTACATACCTATATTTTTCTGAATTATTTTGGAATACTATGTAAATATCTTTCTTGTCAATTGTATTATTCCTTTGTTCTGATGATAAGCCCTGAAGAAGAGTGTCGTGAGAATACTCGAAAGCTAGGCTAATAAAATTAGTTTCCACTTTAACTATCTCGTGTTAATTCGTTATTATAATAATGATGAGTGGATGGAGCTTCCTGAAAAATGACCAAAGTAATCTGAAAACGTCCTAAATCACACTATTACGCATACTTTTTGACGATAATGTTAGAATTGTTTTTTTATTTTGGGATTTATTAATGGCCGTACGTTAAATTGTATATATTCATCATACATAATATATATTTACGTTGTTACTGCTATTATGTAAGTCATACCCAACTTAACTCGCATTTAAATTGGATATATGCAAACAAAACATTTATACATATATTGCACTACGAAGCATAAAACGTAATAAAAATTACGAAACACCTAATAAAACTCTGGGGGAAATATATTTATTATCTTAATCTAGCCTTCATTTCGTAAACTCAGCATTATGAAGTTATACATATCAAATTTCCTGTGAAGATGACCTGAAATCGTGACAACATCAGCGAGCAATCTTCTTTTAAGGAGCTGGCAATGTTATTTTCAGGAAACTAATTCCCTTTGATATGCTATTTTTATGTGAGTATGTTGATGCAAATGCGTAAAATGCTATGGGCAAATTTAATACTCTTTTTGTGCTTAAGAAAATAAAAACACTAATTTTCGCAACAGAACATTATAAAGGAAGAATTATCCAATCATGTGAGATGAAAACTATTTCAACAATAAAAAGAAGAGTACAATCCTGGCAGTCTAGTAAAAACAAAGTTTTCTCTGTGATACATAATCATCTAAATTACCTTATCATATGCAAATATAAACCTACTTTTATAATGTTATCTTAGATACAGATTCTAACGATACGACGGAACTAGCTGTTGGGCGAAATTGGGGCAAACCTTTTTATAATAGAAATGTTTAGTACACATTGCATATCAACAATCAAAGTAATAATACGCAAGGAAAGAACATGCTGGCTGGCTGGCTGCGTCTAGGACAGTTTTTTTGTATGTTGGTTGCGCGGATTCTTGGCTGCGGCGGCAGGCCACAACAACAATAAAGTTCTTTGACTTCAGTCAAAGAACATCGACTGGCCTTTCTCCTCGTCCATTATAAGCCCTTTGATGAATCGAGTCTCAGAAAATTCAGAATGTGATTGAAGACTTAATTTAAAAAACATTGAACAGTTCATGATTAAATCTATTTGGTGTTTTACTGATTATAGTTATCAGATTGAAGGAAAGTCATTCCCAGCAAGCTAAGCTTTCTCGACATATTCGTGCCAATTTCCTAATATTCCGAGACGAATATTGTTATAATTATTTCTAATTTCTAAATGATACATATCCCAAGAGTAACTACTTACTTAGTCACGTGCACCCACAATGTGCGATTTTGTTTTCCATGAAAACGATATTGGACAGCGTAACATCTGACGTTGACAGCAATATTGTTGGGATCTTTTTTTGTTGTGTTCAAATTTTTGTTTTGCTTTTGCATGTCAAAAAAGTAAATCCTCGATACGTTTTGTACCATAGTTTTGTACATTTTGAGGGTTAGAAGTAAACTTGACATATCCACAAAAAGCATAGGTAAAGATAATGATAACATCATCAAAAATGATCCTGCCCTAATATCACTTGGAAACTAGAAACCTGTTTGTATCACGTGGATACTTAATATTTACTTGTTTGCGTTTCCAAATGCGCATATAAATATATCCCATGTTCTTACTTAAATAAAAATGTATCCGTGTCCAATCTTTTTAGAACATGATATTAAAATAGAAATGA
>JAQFZG010001153.1:0-23347 GCA_034695465.1 Entomobrya nicoleti | reverse complement strand
TGTGTGGAGATTATTGTACGTGGAGCTTTTGTATGCTGTGGAGATTTGTGTCTTTGGAGATTATGCCCTAAAAGCTTTAATACAGCAACAATGTCGTGACAGTTTGTCAACTGGTCGTAAATGGTGTAGCAGCCACAACTTGAAAATAAAATGTAAAACCAGCATTGTAAATAGTGGGGCACTGTAATAGCGCTGTTTATATGCAGCATTTGAAGAAAACTTGACAATGTAAATGAAATTGCAATTGCAAATTTTAGCCAAATATATTTTATGGTTAAGGGAGATTTGACCTCAAACTTGTGTACCTTTTTGGAATACTGGTAAGGCAATGAGGAGGGAAACAACATTTTATGCTGTGTGTTTCTCAAACCTTTGCGACATACTAAAAATTGTCAAGGGTGAATTTCGACCGATTATGGTGGTTGTTGGAAGGTCATAAATATAATTCTCAAAATACTTTATCTGTTTTTGTTCTGCGTTGTCCATTTACGTATCATAGAATGGAAGCAGAAAGTACGGTGTGCGGATAAATTGGTGTTCATGCATAATTTGGAAATATTCAAAGGCTTTTAGAAAAGAAGTCAACAATTAAAAATTCAGTGGTATGTGTGCTGGGTAATTTAAATATGTTTGACCGCTGGGCTCGACCTAATTATTTATTACTTAATTTAATGTAGAATGACAATATACGTATATAGGTCTTTTTACGGTCAGGAATATGCCGGTAGATTTTACCTAAAAATAATTGCCGAGTTTATAAGAAGGCTGAAAGGAATTATAGCTTAAAGTTTAGGAGTTTAAAAATTAAATTGTTTACGCTTATATGACGAGTTGGCACTATTTACTCAGATAAGCATAAAAATTTGAAAAAAATAGAGAGCCGTTCTGAAAGGGTAGTGATGGTCTAGCTATTTTACCAAAATTATCAGTTTTTTAAACAGAAATTATACAGAAATAATATAACGTGCAAACTATTTGCCGATGTTTTGAAAATAAATTAGGATTTTAGTAGGAAGTTTAACAAAACGAACAACTACAATACAACTGTAATATTAAACCAATACTAAAGTACTTTTACTTTAAAGTTATACCAATATTTTACTTGAATTCAATTATAAGCTTTCAAAAATATCTGTAATTGCTGGCAAACCCCCAAGCCAAAAATTCGTCTCAATGGTTTATACCCAGGATGCTTTTACGACAACCATTCTGTTTGCTAAATAATCGAAGTGTTGTAATAGTCAGCACATTTTTTGTACATATTACATAATAAAGAACTAATTTTGAGAAATTATCAATACTTTCAACAATAATTTTTATTGGTTTACAAATTGAGAAACAGCTTACTAAACTAGTTGGAGGGAATATTATTGTGTACAAGAAAAAGTCGTAGTGTGTAAGTTTACAGAGTGGAGGGTAATCAATTGTGTCGATAATAAGTGAATAGGGAATTTGCAGAAACCCAAAATGCTAAAACATAGGCATATGTACATACTAGGCGTCAGTATACGATTGACATAATCTGCACAATCAAGAATATAATACATATATCAATGCACAGTTTGTTTTGTGTAAAGGGTGTAGAACGACAAGGCCTTCCATTTGAAATACATGGCGGCAGTGCTACCGTTAGTTGGCGATTTTAGTGCTGCATCGGGGAAAAAGTTACAGGAGAGAGACATGCAAACTACAAACCGCTGAGTTAGCTCACACGAATATTGCTATGCTACAATGCACGCTACTTAACAAACAAACACACCAAAAAGTGTCTAAGAATCAGCTACGGGATTCCTTTTTATAGTACGATATAAATAGTGATTTTTAATTCTTAAATTTATATTAAAATAAAAATATACTTGGAACATAATGAAGTATAACTTTTATAAGCAATTTTTATATTTTATATGATAAACCATATAATAAAGTGGCCTACGGTTAGTTTATTATTAACTTGTTTTAAGGAATCTGCGCATGTTCCCATAGTTTTCTAATCTAGTTATTTGCACTATTAAGAATTTATTTTGTTTAAACTTAATGTATTTGCAGAAGTTGTTTGTGTTTGTATACACACGAAACAATTTCGTTCTTAAAACAATGCATGTTGAAACAGTATGTAAAACCCTTCGGGTTGCTATGAAATCATAGCCTTCCAGGTTGTTTTAATATACTAATACGTCGGCACTCCGTTTCTACTGATCTAAATTTCTATTCAAAATACCCTATAAAATATTTTTTATATTTGTGATACAGAATAGTTTTCTGGTTAAAATAATTCAATATTTGTATTCTAAATTTTTTTATAAATCGAAAAAATACAGCAAACTAACAGTCATTTTCAAAAACTTGCAAAACAGCCTAATGGTTAAGAAGCATCAAGCTCACGGTTTGAGTGATAGCAAAATTCTGAATATTCAATGGCGTCAACCGATCCAGATAATTTGATCCACCAAAATATATTTTGAACACTGGACACGATTTTATCCACCTCTTAACCCACCTGTTCCTCTTCAACTCGGCCCTTGCATTTATATTCTTGTGAACCCGAGCAGAAACACTGTACACGTCCGCAAGTATCCCAAAAACGAGAATGGTCACACCAAAAATTACAAATTCTGACCAAAGGAACACAAAAGTGTACAATGCCGGACCACCAGTGTCCTTTCCAGAAATGAAGGAAATGGAATTGTAAAGACAAGCCGTTTGCATTGCAATGAAACATGGTATTCCGCAACCAAGTTGGAACTGAGAAACGACTAAGCGATATTGAATCGATATGATTTGGAGTCGTCTGTGAAATAATAGGAGTTTTCTTAAATCCCGAACGTTATCCATCGACATCTGCAAAAGTTGTCTATTAAAAAATCACAAATTGGATTTAATTTAAAATAAGATTTGAAAAAAATTTCCCTGTAAAAATAGCTTACTTTTCAAATTTCTCGATGTTAACTCGAAAGCTGTGTCCCTCCACGGCGTTTTCCAAAGACATTTTGAATAGGCCCCCAGAGACCAACGGTGCCCAAGTAAAATAAAAAACGAATGCTATTACAACCTTTGTCAAAACTTCTTGGATACTCCAAGTAGGGCTTAGAAAATGCCCAGGTTTGCCATCTTCACATTGACTGCTCATCCAGTATCCGACATAGCCAGGGAAACAAGGATTTTGAAATATGTCCAGACCAAATACAAGTAGGAGCATTATTCCAGAACAAGTCAGTAAAAAAAATTGCGAATAGAGGCAAATCAGTTGTAGGAGGCTTTTGTTTTTGGTCATTATTTTTGTTTGGAAAGTCCCTGGCAAAGTTTTGCTCGAGTTGAATGAATCCATTGCAGAGTTGGACAAAGTCGGAGAGCTTTGTGCAATTCACAAGTTGACTGGATAGTGTAAGTATACCAGTTGCCAGAAATAATATACTGTGTGTTATGACCATGCGTGAGGCAGCCTTTAACACAGTATAATTTTGAACGAACTGTAAAATTAAGTAGAATAGTGCGAGTCCAAATTGAAAGCTGAAAATGTGGCGCTTTCTTTCATTTTTCATTTCCATTTGATTACTGGTGTCGTTCCATTTGAATGGAAGTGCGTCGCACCAATCGGAATAACGAAGACTTATTTTAACTTCTTGTAGAAGACCCTTTTTTCCTAGTAGTTCCATAGTTCATGAATATGATTAATAAGGCTTCTCTAAGTGTCATTCATTTTCTCTAGTTATCAAACTACTCAAAGAAAATCTGACCTGAATAAATTACAGATAAACTCCAATATTTCCAAAACTAAGAGTACTATATCTAGTTTTCTCAAATTAAATATGTAGTTTTGCTGACGTGTAAATTAATTAATTGATATTAAGAATAAATTTCCGTTAACTTTAAACAAAACTTTAAGTCCATACTAATTCATAGCCCGATTTTTTCCTACCAATATTTTTAAACTAAACTCGCCTGTGTCATAATTTTAAGCCAATTATGTCTTATTAAACCAGATCATTTCTTTGTTGGTTTTTGAACTTTGGAGACATTGCACTCGTCCACAAGAAGACAAGCAAAACTTTCCCTGAAAATATATCCACTTTGCAGTTAGCGTATAATAAATTTGCTAAAGTTAGCGAATTAGAAATGTACTTGCCTGTTTTTACGGAAATGGAGTAATGGAGACAGAATAAGGCTGCCACAAATGTCAAAACTGTTAGTGTGGTGGCAAACTAGCTCAATACTTATATTAGATGAGTTTAATGGTTTTTTATGTAAATGGTTCCAGTTTTAAGAGGAGTGAAACAGACATTGCTAATAAATATATTAGGACTTTCACTAATGGACTAAGCCATGTAATAATTTTAAAAGGGTAGTTAAATATGACACAATTATCTGCAAATCTCTTAAACAAGCAAATATTTATCTCGAAAAATTCACATTGCATTGTTTTAGAAATACGGCCCCCACAATTCTTGAAATGTATGAAAAACGTACAAATTGAAATATCGCAGACTTATTTAAATATTATTAAAAAGACCATTTCTTTCAAATTAACTCAAAGCAAAGTTTAAAGGATGAACTGTTCCCAGCTGGATTTACAATACTTCTGAAAACGTAAAAAAAACATGTTAAAATGTATTTGAATATAGTCGCTTACAAATATTAAATGAGCTGTAGATTGTTTTGGTGATTTAAAATCACTTATTTTCTTTTATAGCTAAAATATTGCAAAAGAAAGAGAATGGTCGAATCTGATCTTTTATTAAAACAGTTATGCTTCATGCTACAGTTCATACTTATAGAAATAAAAGTCATTTTCGGGTAAGTTAAAGAAATATCATTAGCTAATACTAAAGTCCACAAAGCAATTAAGACGATGAAATTATTTTACTAGCCAATAAATTGTTAAGTAGATATATAACAAAGCACGTGGCAATATGCTGCAGAATTTGTGAACATTTAAGAAAAGTAACTTTTTATAAGATCCATGTGTAAGATAAATATCTCCTTCAACCAGTTCACGCTTCGTGCAATGTGATTGGTACTACAATATACTAAATCAGAAGCCATTAGCAGAGCAGTTTGACATATCTATAATTCAGCTCGGAGATAAAATAAATTCCGTCGTCTCTTTATCTCCATTAGACTTATTCTATCTTTTAAAGTAGACCAATTTTCCAAAGTAGCCCCATTGCTAATGAAATCTACTAGACTGGTAAATGAAGCCTTTGGTCAAATGGTCAATAAACCAAAAATGATATGACCTGAATAATCAAAGAACCAGGCCAATGCATATTGTAATAGGCTTTCAAATACTTTCTGGCAAACATGACTATAAACTTCCTATAGCATTTAAAAAAGAATGCTTGACAAGTCTTAAAAATTGGATAAATAGTTAAACTTGATAGAAAAAGGAATTGCTTGATTAAAATTTTTACCTAAGGACTAATCCATAATTATAGTATAAATATGACACAGTTGTCGGTCAACCTAAAAAACTTAACTTTCAACAGCGAACTCCGTTGTCTAGTTTTCGAGTTGGAAGCACGCATTTTCATAGTACATATTGTATTGTTTACAAATTACGTCTCAAAGATTCTTCAACTATGCAAGTCAGACATTGCGATTGATTATATTATTGTTTTTGGTCTGACTTATATTAGACTTATTCTTCAAAAAGAGCGCAAAATATTACAAATAATACTAGAAAAGCTTATCATCATTATAAACTCGAACAACATACATTGCCATTTGTGAAAAGTAATATTGTACGCAGAAAAATGTGATATCGAAAAGTAATATTAAAAATTGATTGTGGCGATTATCGAAAATTTGCATTAAGTATTTTTTACAGTAAGAAATATTATCAGTGTATTTTGTAAGTAAACCACATTTTTAGCTCAAATAGCATTAATTGTATCTTAAAAATACAGATGACTGCTTAAGTAAAGGTAAATAATACGCTCTGGTTATTACCTTCATTTAAGTAGCAAAAAATCAATAAATTTTTGAACCAAAAACATCTGAAATACAATTGGTGTTTGCTTCTCAGCGTAATTCATAGTTTCTAACCTAATCCTAAGGATTGGTAAAGACTGAAGTATTTTTCCATAACATTTTGATGTTTTGAATTGTTTTCGTTTTCGTAACTTGGACAGCCCTTTATATGATGCATCATGAACTTGTGCACAACATCCAAAAAGAAAGTTGATGATAACAAGTAACTTGCAAAGAACGCTGCATGCAAATGCACTCATTGCAAATTTTACAGCGTAGTCGTTCAAAGTGACTTCATTTGTTGTTGCAGATAATACAGCTGACTGAATCAGTTGTACTGCTGCGGCTATGTGATTACAGCCAAAGGCAGCGAATGTTACGACAAGCTGTGTTGACATTATATGGTTGAATAAATCAACCAATAACTGAGTTTGTCTGTAAAACTCAATTGTGTCTTTTCTGAAATAGCCAAATCTTATATTCTGAATTGCTTAATTAGTACAACGAAGCAAGAAGAGATGATAATTACTTCGATGGCTCCCACAAGTGAAATTTTAACGTGATTCGTCCACATAATTACGTTTGCTGAAAATACAATGCACTTTTCCACGTACCATTTTCCATGTTGCCATGGTAGCTACAAGGTTTGAAGTTTCTGAAACATCTAGCTTCCCAAGCCAGTTGCGAATATGTTGAATGGTAACTTTGGTAACAGCATAGCAGCCAATGCAATCGATACAGATATCTCCCAAATTCCCATTATTCGGAGTATCCAGCAAGACGTTTTAGCCATTTGGATGTTTATTGATCTCCAAAGTGTGAAACCTGAAATTTAAAAAAAAAACGTTAAACTTGTTGAAATAAGATTTTTTAGGAATTTAACATCAAAGTTATTCCTTAAACTTTGGTTACACGTTTGCATTTACGTTCAATCTTTAAAAGACTGTTGAAGAGTAGTTGCATTTGTTGCCGATGCCACAAGTAGTTCAGTACGTAAAAATAGACAATAAAGGACCCACTAGTAAAAACGACTCCCACACCTATAAAGTTACCGCGGAAAGCTTTTCCCAAAGACAGATGTGCTGCATGGCAAGCCCCCACTACTCCAAAAGTTGTACCCAAAAAGATACAAATAATGTATGGAGCGTTATGAGGAATGAGTTTAGACTTCGTTTCATCCCAACTACATTTACTTCCACCAGAAATACATTTTGCAGTATTATTTGCGAGGAGGTATTCGTTGAACAACTTAGTCTTTCTGACGTGGATGATATCTGGTTTCTTTAAATTTACAAAATTACCGTAACTAAGAAATACGTACAAATTTAAGCTAATTATTTTCTTTTTATTTGGTTTGTGTGCGATTTCCTATTGCAAAAATTTACAGTTCCGCAAATTCTGATATTATTGTCAAATAACCAAAAAGGCATTTAGTATGACTTATTAAACAGTACTTGATTGTATATAACTACATCAAAAATGTGGACAACTGTCTTATTTTTAGACGGGGCATCACAAATATTTGAATATTATTACGAAAAACATATAATGGGAATGAAAATTATAAATTCGAAACAATCTTTTGCAGCTTGACGGCAGCTCGTTGGCGTAACCTGAAAAACTTAAATGATTCATGTAATGTAATGGTTACGATTCAGTATCAACTAGTTTGGAATATGTTTAGATTTCGTATTTAGTGAACATAAATGCGCTGGGTAAAGTTCCAAAGTTTCGTAACTTTTTGTTTCGTAACTAGTTCTAGTTGTGACCGTTTTGTTAATTGACAGTGATCGTATACATAATTTGGGTTTATAATGTGACGTGGGCTGTCAATATGCTTATGAAACACACCGGAAGGAATAGAACAATGAATACAATCAATACCAAGTTCAATGAAATTTTTTAGTATTTATATAAGAGCAACAGTATTCCGAACACATAATATAAGAACATTTTATTTCTCTTAATTACGAACTTGTTTCATAACAAACTGTTCTTTTATGGGAAAAAGCAGACGTCATCACGAAACTGGCAGTTTTGAACTTTATCGATTAAATGTGTAATGCCAGAGTTTGTATTGTAATGAATGCTATCAGTTTACGGTCAAATCGGTGTTGAGGGTATTTAAATTCCAATACTAATACAGTAGAATTGTTTCAGGATTGTATTAAAATACCAATATTACTACCTGATTACGAGGTGCATGCTATCTACTACTAGCTAAAGCTAGAAAGAAAAGCTCGTTTTTGAGAGAAGGTTTGATCATTTTTGTGCGGTATGGCATATCGTATTGGCGTCGAATAAACACATGTAATGTACCAATGATTTTGTAATAAAACGAATAATGAGACCAATTACCGCCTTCTGCAACTTTACAAGATAATCATCCTGGAACTTCATCTATCTGGTAAAGTTATGAACAAACTTTATTTCCAACTGACATATGTAAAGCTAAATCCTTGGGAATAGTTCCATAAACACTTGTAGCGTTTCCTCTTTGGATGGCAATACTAATCCTTTGACGAAAAAATAAGAAGGAGCGGGGTTCTCCTGTTGATGATGACATCGTTGTTCCAAGTTCTTTGCCAAAACGGAGTGCTTCTTTGGACCACGAACCAAAACAATCTACAGCAAAGGCGACAAAGAAATAACTGTCTTTAACTGACGAATATTTTTGATTTTTCCTTTGCGCTGCAGCGTTAGCAGCTGAACATGCTTGTTTGCTAGAATTCGACAAATACGATTCACAAAGAGAGTCAACGCAAGTAGCATCCCAGCACAGCTGTCTTCCTTTGTTCCAAGGTATCATGGTTATCCCGTCGAAACGTTTACCATCATCACGGTCTATTCCCAGAGGTTCTAAAATTGATGGGATATCGGCAGTTAATAAAGCACGTTTGATGATGTCATTCAGTGCATGGTGCCGTGATGATCTTCCGGCACTTTTTGTGCAGGAAAGTGCATGGTGTCCATATTTGTCTGCAATCTTTCCACATGAACACGTGTGACTGGAGTAGATTTTCAGACCAAGCCTGAGAGCCACAGAAATTCTTAAGTTGGGGGGAAGGAACAGCATTCATCCAATCTCCAGACTCTTTTTGAGTAACTGCAAGCAATCAGGCTTTAGTTTTGTCGTCGTTGTTAGTTAAATTTTCATACGAATTATTAATGAGTGGTAGGTCCCAGTTTTTTGAATATGAGGGACGTGTTGTCTACGTTGACACAATGGCAATGGAACCAAGTTTTGCATAAATTGCATAAAATCATAGGGGAACCATCATCAGGTTTGTGACAAAAACAATACGTAGGCTCCGTATTCGAAGATTTCGGGCGTCGTGACGGCTTCAAGATTCGTGGAATTTCTTCATTTTGTATTGTCAAGTTCGCCGCAGCTTTGTCGTCTTTTACACCTCTTGGAGGTTTTGGATTCGTTGAACTTTCAGGGATGAGGTTGGGATTGAGAAATTGGGCATTTCCTCCACCGCCATCCGCTGCACAAGGTTGGGGAGGTTTTCTTATAGTCTTAGTTTCAGTTCCGATTCCAGTAACATCATTCGCGTATTTTGCAGTTTTGGTAATAACTTCAATGACTGTTAGATCGGTTTCTGTTGAGGTTTTTCTACTGGATTGGGTTCTTGTTCCCACGACCGGCATTCCGTTCATCAATTCTGCACTCGTTATCGTTATCATCATAAGTCTGTATAGCCCGACCAGCTTAAATCAAATCTGTTGAATTATTTAAAAAGCGGATGTTATTGTTTTTATCAATCAATGAAGTACAAAATAAACATTAATGAAACGATTAAAGGGATTTCAGAACAAAATGTAATTATCATTATCGATCTCTCAAAGCATTGACTTTTATAACATAATTCATCATGTTTATTGTCATTAGTCATTATTTTTACGAAACCTAAATATTTGCACGGAACTAAATCGAAAGGTATGTTTTGGTTAGTTATATACGTGTCTGGAAATGCTTTAAAATTATATTTCTCATAAGCGTTCTTATTAGGGAAAAAATTATAACTGGGTAGCATTTATGATTTAATCGTAATAAAATAAGGGAAACAAGATTTTTTTATCATGGATATATTATATACACAAATAGTATGAAAACAATGTCATTTAAAATAACAAGTTCATTGCTTAGTTGACTATATGTGTGTAACTACAACATATTTTAGCCTGCTCTAAGTTTTTTTTAAATTTTTGAACAAAAAATGTCGATTCGATTTAGGATTATATATTAAACTAGATTTCCAAGAGGATTTCGGAAATCATATCGAAACACAGAAATAGACGCAGAGGCAATGTTTTACATTAAATGTTGTAAAAGCTTCCTAATTTGGTTTGTCATGTAATGTACGTATACTTAGTTTAGATATAATTATTCCGAACCTCATATCTACGGAACCAATTAAGCATAATAATTATCTTACGCTGAGAAGTTATTAATTTCTACAAAGGCTGACGTAAATTAAAAAATAAATTAGAAAAAAGTTCAAGGCCAAAATAGATATACCAAGTAGAATATCAAACGTATTGCTTTAAATGTGTCAGTTGCGAAGGGGACACTATCTTGAACGTACCAACAGATTATGTTGTTATTAAACTTGTTTCATTTGTTTATACGTTAAACATTCATAACGTTTCTTGTCAAAGTTTCCTATCCGATTCCCATTGGAAACTATAACCTATTTTTTTGGATATATAAGATATATTTACCTTAAGGCGATATTTGCTCACTCCGGTGAGTAGATTGCATTCAGCTTTTGAATTCATATTCTGAAATATATCAGTGTTGAAGGATCAACTAATTGACAAATTCTTTTTAGTAATTGTTCCAACTTTCAACAGCAAATAAACCGTTCAATGATGGCTATGGGAAAATTTCCATTTCAAACCTCAATATTTATAATTTACATTTTCTTTCAAACCCTTCAATGTGCTGTTGGTTTGAACTTGAGAAACCAAAGTATATGTCTACATCAAGAACACGACTTGAAAATAACTGAAGCCTTTTCAGGATGTCTTGTCCGAGTAATCAATTTTCGTGGGTTAAATATTGATTTTGTTATGATAAATCAACCAATCGTGCTTCTTCGTTATTTTGCGTTTTTTGATGACTGGTTCATATTTCCATTTGAAATCAGCCCAGCTAACTCAGAATCGTTTACCAAATCAATAAGACACTTCAAACCTACAGAGTTCTGGAAAACTCGGACAATCAAACTCAAAAACAAAACATTAATTTTTCCAGAATCAGTTTCAAAAAAATATGTACATCTTACAGAAACTGAGAGCTTTCTTCTAGCTTCTAAAAATACGCGGTGTGAAGTGAATATTTATTGGCATCCCCCAACCAGAACCCAAAACCCAACATATTATTATCAGTCCCGATTTTTTCTAACTACAATCAAAGATCCATTTTGGCTTAACTTTGACTTCAACTACAATGGTAACAAATGGAAATATAATTATATTAACAGTGTTCCAAAATATTCCTTACTTGTTTGTCATCTTAAAGGTGACAAAAGTTGTAATACTAATGAAAACATAAAAACGTGGGTCTCTAGTGCGCTTTACCGACCGGAACTATTGAGAAACTCAGAAACTTTTCTCGTAATGTTAACATCTCTACTTCACCAAACTTTGTATGCAGCGTGTCTGTATTGTGATCCATGTGATCCATTTAAACTAAGCCTACTGCTGACTCTTAAAGAACCTATAAATTTCAAGGATATTTTAGGTAAAACTATAGCAAGCCAAGAAGTTACTAAAGCTGTACCTCATCAATTCAAAGTTTTTCTAAGTTCCGAGTTTCCATTTTACAAATACCCAAAACAATATGGACGACGAACTATAAATTCTGTTTTAGAGCAATTGACCATTTCCAATATCAAGAAAAGTACTAAGATACCAAAACTGGTATATATTCACCTGGTTTCCAATTTACTACCGCAAAATTCGTCAATAGTTGTTTCTCAACTTAACTCTTCAAGGTTTTACTGGGAAAGTATAAAGATTGATATATGTACTAAATCTTCAATTATTAACTACCCTCCAAAACTTCGACCTGGATTTGAACTTCACACTGGATTTCATCCAGGTAATTTCCAGGAAGTTGGCTTAATATTTCAACAAAAGCAGTTAAGATTTGTAAGCTGCCACCAAGAGCATACCAACCGGTTAAAACACTTAGTTGTTGTGTTCGATAAGTACATATGGCTGTTGCTTATAAGTTTTATCTTGGGAACAGCAAAAATTACAAATTATGTATGCAATCAAATAACGAAATTTAAAACAAAAACAAGATTACGTCTGGAATTATTAGCTTTGTTTGTTCAGCAGCCCTCCAGCTTGTTTAAAAATCCAACGATTACAAAACGCCTAGTACCACAAATATGTATAGGCTTAATAGTTTTATCTTGCTTAGTATTCTGCAATTTGTATAAAGCCGAAAGACTTGCACTAAAATCACCATTAGGGCCATTTGACACATTCGACACCTTAGTGACAAACCAGTTTAAAATTTTCGTCCGTCGAGTTCATCTTAGCGACCAATTTCAAAAATCAAATAAAGGTAGATTTAATTATGACTATATTCGAGAGAATGGCCATGAAGCTTTTCCAATCGTGTCTGAACTTTGGTTAAACGTAATGAAGCGTTGGCCCCAAAACAATTGGAATCGCCTTAGTTCTCTTACGAGTAAAATCTCCAGAAAAATGATGTATTATCTTAACAATACTGAAATGTTTCCCAGTTGCAACGGAACCACATGTGAAAAAGAGACCTGGCAAAATGATCGCATTTTAGAAGATGTTAATGAAATATTAGATAAACACATGAAAAAATGTAGTAGATCAGCAGTCATTCTGCCAGAAGAAGAGGCTATTATAATTCATGGAATTCTGAAGTCGCAGAAAAAGTCAGTTTATTTTGGGAAAGAAATAATTGATGAAAACTTAGTAGGCTTCAGATATATTGGATATTTACCCACTTACCTGGTTTTAAGACCAACGTACTATTTTCAAAGTGGAATTGTAGAATGGTGGCGAAATTACTTTAAATGGGCTATTATGATGAAAACGAGAGCAAAAGAAATCACTTATTTATTGTCATCGAATAAGACCGATAATTTATCATACGATCAATCTAAAAGTAGATTTGGAATGCTATGTTTAATACCATTGGTTGGATTATTAATATCATCTTTGGTATTTGTTTTATTTGATTGTACAAAATCTCCTTGGTACAAATTCAAGCAAACTCAGGTCACTTCTGTTGAAAACGAGCTATCAAGAATTCAGAAACTGTTTGAGTGCTTTGGTATACAGTTACGCTACGTTCGCAAGCGCATTTAGGGATAGGTATATAAGAAAAATGAATAGCTCAACTTAAAGCTAAATATTGGCTATTAATAAGATTCAAATTTTAAAATGTGATAGCAACAAAAATTAATTTTACTCAGCAAAAAAACTTAGACTTAAAAATATTACATAACACTGCATCGTAAAGTAGCAAATATAACAATACTTATGTACATATCACAGTTTTATTACCTAACCTAAAACATGATGTATAATAATAATTTTGTAAACCATTAAGGTTTTAATAAACAAAAAGGGAGGCAAGCATTTTAAAATATTCTACTTTTTGAATACTTTTCTCATATTTTGTAACAAGCATTGATCTAAGTAAGAACCTGTTTGCCCAATTAGCAAAAGATTCATTTGGCATCTAATTCGGTGTGGATGCTTGCTTAATCTCAGTGGCATCGAAAAAAGGATAATGGAACATAAATATCTGCAGGCTTTTGATAAAAGTATGTAAAACATTAGCCCGTGTTGTCTTATGGTATATGATATATATGAGTAATTAGGTCAATAGATTTGGATTTTTTTACTTAAGATCCTAAGCAATTAAGTCACATTTTTAATCAACAAAAAACTATTAAAGCATAAAATAGCAATATGTCACGAATGTAATTATACGTAGAAGTAATTATTCAGATAATAATTATCTTTCGGTCAACTTGTGTCACCTTCCTTGTTAATTGATTTTACGACGCCAGTCCCAAAATATAAAAATATAAATTGGAAATAAGTTCAAGGCCAAATTAGCCGCGTCCATCAGAATATTACACGTATGATTGGATTCGTCAGTGGTAAAGGTGACACTTCTTTGAACGTACTATTTTACTATATTGTCCTAACATATACTATTAAGTATATATTTGCAAACATTTTTCGAAAGTTTCTGGCTAGTCTTTGGCTTGATTAGATGTAAAGAACATTATAGAATTTTCCTAAATATTTTGAATAAAATTGATTGATTTATATGTCATTATTAATATTACCATTATTAAAACCATTAGTGTTTTTATAACTCTTAAGATTTCCATTATTTTTGATAAGTTAGCATTTCATTGAAACAATGTCTAATAACAAATTAACAATGCGAAGATTTAAGGCCTTACCTATTTTAGTGTGCCTGTTAATCCAACGTGTGAACAGTTCCATTTTTAAAAACCAAGAACAGAAACTGTTCCCGAACAATGATTTGAAAATTTCAGACGCCTTTTCAGGATGTCGAATTCGTGTAATTAATTTTAGAGGATTAGACGTTAACTTTATTTTGATAAATCAGCCGATTGTTCTGTTTCGCTATTTTTCATTTCCTATAGAATGGCTTCTATATCCATTTGAGTTAAGTCCAATAAACTCAGACTCGTTTGCCAAATCCATATCAATCCCACAAATGTGGGAGCTTCGGAATAATCGAACAATCACAGTCAAAAACAAAACCGCGTCATTTCCCAAAGCCGTTGCAAAAAAGTACGCAACATTCACACAAAATGAGACCTTTCTGTTTTCATCAAAAAATACACAGTGTGAAGCAGATATATACTGGCATCCACCTACCAAAGACGAAAATCCAACGATATATACCGAGTCGCCACATTTCCTCGACACATTAAATGATCCGTTTTTGAGCTACTTTGAATTGAACTACAATGATTTGATATGGAAATACGACTTTCTCAACAGTGTTCCAAAATATTCAGTACTTATCTGCCAGCTTAAAAACGACAAAACATGCAACAATGAAAAAACATTCACGACATGGATCTCCACTGTTCTCTACCGACAGGGGTTGGTACGAATTTCTGAATTTGCTCTTGTAATGTTGACATCACTGGCTCACCATGATTTGTATGCGGTGTGTCTATACTGTGATCCATGTAACCCATTTAAACTAATCCAGCTATTTTATGAGTACAACCAATTTTTTAATTCCAGAAAAATGTTGGATAAAATTATAACAAATTCTGAACTTATAAAAGCGACTCCGCATAGATTCAATATTCGTATTGTTCGTAGTATAGCTTCGTTGTCAGAATTTGGGAAACGTCAACAGCACGGACGCCTATCTACCAGATCAGTTATAAATTCTGCAAATTGGTTTTCTATTAAATATGTCACTCATCTAAATAAAATAATTGATATACACCTGATCGGCAACATAATTCCAAACAATGTCACACTCGTGTATCCTTCCGACGTTGATAATTTTGGAACTTCTTGGGAAACCGTTGAAATTAAATCATGCACAAAATCTTCTAAGATTCGCTATCCTCCAAAACTCCAACCATCTATTCGTCAAGAAACGAAACTATTTTCCAGCAATTTTCAAGAGTTTAGCCTTTCGTTTAGGAGGGAACAATTCAAATTTGTAAGTTGTCATCAGGTGCGACACCACTGGATACACCAACTAAAAGAATTAATCGTTGTGTTTGATGAGTACACATGGTTGTGTATAATATTATTTAGCGTGATAACCTCAATACTTGCGAATTCCATGAGCGAGCAAATGAGAAGTTTTAAATCCACCACAAATTTGTGGTTTGAGCTGTTTGCAACTTTGATAGAGCAAAGTTCTAACCTATTTCAAAATTTTAAACTAAGAGAACATCCGGCCTTCTGTGTTTACTTTGCATTTGTACCTTTAGCTTGTCTTCTTTTAAGTAATTTATACAAGGGGGATAACATTACAAGGCTTACTTTGGAAGCGCCCCTGGTTCCTTTTGACACGTTTGATAGCTTAGTAAAGAACCAATTTACAATTTTTAGCCAAAGATTCCGTCTAGCAAACAAGAACATTGAATATTATTTAACCCATTACCTTAATAGGACGGACGTTTTAAAAGAGAAAGAGAGTCATGTAAATTTGCCTTTTATGTCTGCACTTTGGTATTATGTTAATTTGCACTCCCAAGGAAATTTCATGCCAAATACGTTGCATTATCTTGATTCTACAAAAATGGTTCCACTTTCAATTATAAATGATGACATGCTGGACGACTCGATTGGATTTTTAAACACAGTGGATGATATTATGGATAAGCATATGGACAAATGCAATAAATCCGCCGTAGTGGTGCAAGAGGAAGCTGCCATAGCGATTCATGCTATTTTAGATGTGCAGAAAAAACCTGCTTATTACGGTAAAGATGTGATTCATGAACATTTATTTGGGTATCAATTTGAAGGATATTTACCAACAAATATGATCCAAAGGACAAAGAATTATTTTCAGACCGGAATTGTAGAGTGGTGGTACATGCACTACAAGTGGACGATTATGGTAAAATCGAAAGTAGAGGAAATGAAATCTTCATCGAGTACGAATAAAACAGACGACGGCATATCAACTCAAGAATCGAAAAGTGGAATTTACAAACTTTTTCTTATACCGTTGTTCGGACTACTGATATCATTTGTTATATTTGTTTTGTTTGATTCTAAAAAGTTTGCTAGGCGTAAAAATAAGGAAACACTGGTCACTTCGTTTGAGGATGATTTACCAAGCGGTAAAATTCTTTTTGATTGTTTTGGGTTGCAGCTAGTTGATGTTCGCGAGAGCACGGTCTGATATGAATGTTAATTTATTTCGCACCAGAGTAAATTCAGTTTTAAAGCTCTTATTCTAAAATTAAACATTATTTTTGACCTAATTACATTTTGACAATGGATAAAGTTAGACTAAATCTTTTTATTTCAGCAATTCTGCATCACTCCATTTTGTAAACTTGTACAAAATAGTTCGATTGTTTGATATAAGTAAAACTACTTCAAGAAATTTAACATTTTATAAATTTATAAATCTGAAAAGTTCGCTTTCTTTAAAATTTGCATGAATAATAAATATTATACGTTCTCCGTATTTTTTTGTAACAAAGACTACGTACATTCATATTTATCCATGATATTGTATTTTAAGGGTAAGATAATTAAGGCAAATTTGTCATTTTCTTATGTGTCTACAAATTATAAAAGCAAACGGAGCCGACAACGACCTGTTTCTCATAAAATTCTGTGCTCTTGTATATTACCCATTTACAAGGTTAAAAGTTTGGAGAAATACATTAAAGCGTTGATATTTAATTATGGGATAAATTTTGATGAATATCGGGTTATATAATCTTACTTGACTTCGCATGCGACGTTTCGAATTGTGTTTTTATGGAAATTGTGAGTACCTCACTATTAGTTGAGTTTATTTTGTTCATTTGTAATACCACCTAACCTTTATGTATGTGTATTATTTGTACTTTTTTGGCGCCAATCTGTCTGGGGTTACCTTTCTTTTGTTGTCAGTTGGCATATTTTATGAGCTAGACACGCATGTTTTGTTTTTAGTGTGTGCTATCAACTTTTGTCGTGTTCACTCAACTTGTGAAATGGAGTAGTAACCGTAGCTTTTTGCAAATATTAATTGTGTTGGTAATTGCTAGAAAATCTGTTCATTAGCAGTTACACTTTCAGTAAATAAAGTAATTTAAATCCATAATTCTTAACTTTACGCCCAGTCATTCATTTTGACATAATTAATTGAAAAACCCTGGAACGCCACTGCCTACAGTAGGGATCATAATTATTGTCACTTAATGACATAATCATGTCAGTTTAATTTGATCTTGACAAAACTATCCAGTGATATAAAATATCGCAGTTAAGTTTTCATTACGTTTGGAGCATCTCTTTAATAAATGTTTTGTTTAGAAAATAGAAGTTTTGGTTTGAAAGTGACATTAAAACTACAACGACCCGGCTTTAACTCGAATCCCAACTATTTTTGTCTATTTTAGAATGTACTTACAATATGTTTTTTTTTTAAATAAAATTGTAGAATGTCATTTTGTCCAAACGAATATTATTAATCTTTATTCTTTTAGTTTAACTTAAATAAGTTTACTGTATATCGCTTTATGTGCTATTGTATCGGTGGTATGATAGAAACTCATAATATTGGATGGCTTAAAATAGCTTCTTAAGTAGCCATTAATATAGTTATCCGTAATCAAAAATGTATTTTTTTCATTTCATTGCACTGATATTATTAGTAAGGATATATTTTCATTGGAAATTCTTTCGGATGTATTAGTCGGAATATCAATGGTTGTATTCGGAAGTAAAATTTAACAAGAGTCAGACGTTGATTGAGTAAGAGAAATAAAAGCGTCCGTTGATTATTATATTAGGCAAACATTTCTATTATTTTTAAAGTCCAACACAATTTGTCACTATGATTTGAGATTCAATTATCCTTGAGCAAAGTTTGTCTTATTTATTATTTAAAATATTTGATCACCACTAACAGCATGAACATTAACCAAAACGAAACTGTTGAATGTTCAGATTTAATTGTTTAAGAAAATAAATTTTAAAGTTATGTTATTTACTACGCTAAAGTTTAAAAAATTGTTTACAACAAAAAATTGATGTTTAAGCAATAAGTCTTTTTGCACGGCTATAAATAATATGTGCATGAAAATAGGTCAATTTAAACTACTTAGGTTCCTTTGAAAAGCAATTTATAGAACAAATTCCAATAACTATTTAATAAAGTTACCAAATGACTAAGTTATCTGTGTATTTCATCACCATATAAACACATTAAAAACCAAATTACTACAGCAAATTTGAAACAAAGGAAAATTCGATTACTTATTGCTAATGGAGTTGACTTAACATACTAAAAGAAGAATATATATTGAAATTTTAGAAAAACAAGTGCTCTGAGACCAAATCCAATTTAAAGTTTTTCTAATTCAAGTTAAAATATGTGACCCAAAAAATATTCGACTGAGGACAAAGGATGGTAGCTTAAAATATATTCCCGTTTCTCAGTCCAGTTTAGGTACTTCCATTAGTTTTATTACAACGTTTAAAATTGCATATAGAAGCCAGTCAAGAAGCCAGTTTCGTGGAGCGAATCAAAACTAATTTTTCTTACCAGAAGTTGTTTTTCTGTCAACATTTTGACTAGTTCCATAATTAGTTTTGTTAAAACGGAATACTACGTACTACAGAAATTGTCGCTCTAAGCTATTTATATTTAACGGTGTTCTAAACTATCAAGTAGTTGCAAAACTACTGATTCAAACGTAGTTCAACGTAGTTATTTCGATTCAAATTAGTTTTGCCATTTTAAGTACTTTATACAAAACAGTCAAATTACTCTCTTTTAAGCAGGAAATGTAGTAATATCTATTTGAGCAATCACTTCCATTAAGGTAAGGGTTCAGTGAAGTTTCGCTACTACGATGCAATGATTATTTATTGTTGCGCCGTGGAAAACACAATGCTACGCTAATTTATAACTGTTTCAACACAATATCGGAGGCAAAACTATTTTTCGAAAGTGTAAATATTTACCAAAACATTGGCTAATTCTTTGTTTTGATTATAAGTCATTACGGAACGACTAGAATTTCAGTTATTTACAATCCATAGCGGAAAAAATAAACAAAAACTTCCTTCAATTTTACAAAACATTATCTCTGCTTAATGCGCAAAAATATAGCTTCACTGAATTAACTTTGACAGTAATTGTCGGAGTTTTAAGTTCTAAAATGTTTACCATTTTGTGAAACTTGAAGTCATGGCTTGTGCAAGCACAAAACAAACTCTGCCCGAATAAAACAATGATTGTCATTATGATAGTTTTACACAATTAAATCGATACATGACCTAATTTGTTTTGTTTTCCTCTTACTCCAACAACTATAATGTAAATCTTTTGGCTTTTATATAATCTAACGCCGAATTCATATCCTTTTGAAAATTTCAACGAAGAAGAAATGATGATACAAACAATTTCCAGACTTGCAAACATTTTAATGACGCATTCGAACCCAAAACCTTTATGAAACAGCAGCAGTATCTACATTTATCCATTAGTTTATTACGTTATTCTTGGAACATTAGAGCGAAAAAATGAATCTCCAAGGAATAAACCGAAATACCATTGCCACTCCACTTGTTGCCAAGGCCCAAAATCTACACAAATATATATTTGAAAGAATATACAAATTTCCTCTTAGCATCGAAATTCGAGAACGTAAAATATTTTGGAAAGTGGAAATTATTTCCAAATCCCACTACGCATCGTTTCTAACTGCCTTGATTTTTATTATAAATGTAACTGTAGTAGGAATCTACGGTTCCGTACTTATAATAAAACTATTTTCACCTTCAATTCCTCTCAATGTGGT
Source organism: Entomobrya nicoleti (assembly GCA_034695465.1). Lineage (NCBI taxonomy): Eukaryota > Metazoa > Arthropoda > Collembola > Entomobryomorpha > Entomobryidae > Entomobrya > Entomobrya nicoleti. The sequence goes on along the minus strand of JAQFZG010001153.1, from coordinate 2,816 downwards.
TGGTATAAACTACTGTATTCTCTACGGCTGTAGTTTTCTTCTACAGTTGGTAACATACTTGGCATATTTCAGAGCAACTGAGATCGTGGATTTACTAAACCAACTTCTCTTCATTGAACGAAAATGTAAGTTGATTTTTTCGAAATTTATATCAAAACTGATAATAATTTTAAAAACAAATTTATAACTTTTTCCAGACTACCGAGTTAAATATTCAAAATCAGTTGACTGGACCGGCCTTCTACTAATGTTTATAGAGCTCGCCACAATTCCAAGTGTTACAATATCACCATTCGTGTTATATTTAGCAAAAATGGACCCAGTTTACTTTCTTTTTGAAATTCTGATACCGATTTCTGGTGAAAACGGTCTGGGCTTTAAACTGGTCATAGAAACTATTAAACTTATTGTAGTTTTTGTAAGTGTGTTTGAATTTATGCGTTTTGTTTTCATGCTGTTGTTCGTATTATTGTGCTATATCCTCACAATAACACATTGTTTAAAAAGAATTATTGAGCAACCTAATATGTATATGTGTAGAGCGTTGAAGCTTTATATTCAGTTAAGAGTAATCGCTAAAACAGGTGATCATTTTATCAGATATGTTATTGCTCTGGCATTGTTTTGTGCACAGGTTTTTATAACATTATCCGGTTGGATAATAATCAAATGCTGGGATATATTATCGTTAGCAATAATCTCAGATGCAGTATCTGGAATGCTTATGACAGTTTTTGGAGTGGGTATGTTTCTAACTTTGGCAGTAGAAATTAATGATACAAGTGAGAAGTTGATTGGGCATGAGAAGGAGCTTACATGTGGTAAGTTTAACAAAGACCAGTTTTATTTTCGGAAATGGTCCGCTCAAAAGAGTTTGTCTGTAAGGTTTGGTACTCAATTTTCTTTGAACAGGGATACTCCTATAAATTATTTCAATATTTTGATGAATAATATGACTAATGCCTTACTACTAATTAATCCGTAGTGTACATTGTAACGTGAGAAGATATCTACTTGGATTTGGTTAATGGGAGAATGTCTGAATAACTATTGATGGAAGTGGTGGAAATGGTAAATGCTAATAATAATTACAGGTTTGAATGGTATCACTGCTACTTAATTAAAGTTAAAAGTACAAACACGCACTAATTATAAATAATTATAAATAATTATATTTGCAAACTAGTTAAAAGCTTAAGAAACGTGAGCCAATATGTTGTCTGTTGTTCTCAAATACTTATTATAAAAAAATTAAAATTAATAGTTATAAAATATTGCAGATTTTATCAATGTTTTTTTGGTATGTCAATTCGTAATAATATTGGATTTTTGGGAAATAACGTTATTTGGCGGTAATGTTGTCAATTTGTTGCGTATTTGCTGATGTTCCTATAAATATAAGAATTTAACAGAAAGCACAAAACCTCCATTTTGAATTAAACTTTGTACTTATTTATATTGTGAATGTAAACTTACTAAATACATACATAAAATGTAGCATATATTTTAGGGAACTGCTTAAATTCACCAGAAGCTAAATTTAAATTCAGTCACGGCACGTCGTCAGTATTTTCGGGTTTGCTGATAATAAACATTCTACAAATTATTAGCATCGGTAGAAACGAATTAATGACTTGATAGTAATAGTAATAACTTTCATAATGGATTTGTGTTCCCCAAAATTGAATTCAAAACACATTAAAACGGTGAAAGCGAAATAGTATATTATAACAATTTTTTTAAAATGTATACGACAAAAATTTAATATTTTAGAAATAAGTCTTTTTGTACGACTAAATATAACATGTGCATGTATATAGGTCAACTTAAACTACTTAAGTAGCTTTATATAGCAATCCATGGCAAGATATGCAATTATCGTTTTTGGTAAAGTTACCATATGGCACAATGTCGCAAGCAAGAATGTTCTTTGAAAGTATAATTATTTACCAAAACATTGGTTAATTATTTGTTTTGATAATAAGTTATTACGAAATCAGTAGGATTTCAATTATTTACAATTCATAACGGAAAAAATAAACAAAACTTCCTGCAATTTTACAAAACATTATCTCAGCTTAATGCGCAAAAAGTTAATTTTAACAGCAATTTTGTGAGCTTAAAGTATTAAAAAACGTTTACAATTTGCAAGTTTTGACTTAACCCACTGCCCACGAACGTAAAAATCATTATTATTATGATAATTTTACAAATTTAAATACATGAAATAAATCTTAATGTTTTCCTGTAAATCAAACGACCATTTCGTAAATCCTTCCTGCTTTCATTTAATTTAAGGCAAATATTTTTATCCTTTACAAAAGTTCAAGTTTATAAAACATAATGATCCGAACAATTTCCAGACTTGTAAACATTTTAATGACCCACTTGGGTACACTCGAACATAAAGCATTTATAAAACAGCAGCAGTATTCACGCTGTGTTCAGTTGAAAACATTATTCCTTGGCGTTTTAAGGAACAAAAGAAAGAAAAATGGTACTCCAAGGAATAAACCAAAATACAATTGCCACACCGCTTGTTACCAAGGCCAACAATTTATACAAATACATTTTCGAAAACCTTTCCAAATATCCTCTCAATATCGAAACTCAAGACCACAAAATATTTTGGAGAATGGACAAGATTTCTAAATCTCTGCTCACATCTTTTCTAACTTCCTCTATTTTCATTTTAGATATAACTGTATTAGGAATCTACAGTTGCGTACTTTTATTAAAACTATTTACACCTTCAACTAACCTCAACGTAGTAGCTGTAAACTATTGCATTCTTATGGCAACTTGCTATTTTCTAA
>JAQFZG010001152.1:0-23352 GCA_034695465.1 Entomobrya nicoleti | reverse complement strand
TATAATGTAATTAAATTTATAATTTCAGTAATAGATTTTGTTCATTCGTTCATCTAATAAAATTCTGATACATACACATTACACAATGTGAATGTGAGATTGTGTTAACTTACATATTACACCTTTATATTGCTTGTGTTTAAGTTATTTTTGTGACAAGTGTTATGTACGTGGTAATCGCAATCGCAGTCATCAACCTAATATACTAGAATAGGAACTAAATAACAGAAACGGAAAAGCTGGTTAAAAAAGAAGCACAAAGTACTACGATATATATTATATAAACTCACTATCTATACAGCCTTGTGTACTGGTAACAAAAAAGGGGAAAAGACACGGAAAAAGTTAATAAAGAAATACCAAGAATTTCTTTGCGTGTGATAACAATATCATGGTCCCATTGAGTTTGCAAAGATATTTCTCTTGTTTCTTTACTAAAACTGAATACATATTACACTCTCTCCTTTTTACAAAGTACAATCGCAATCTCTTCTTCTTCTTCCACTACTACTCATCTGCGTCCTCCTTTCCCTTTTATTATTATCTCTTCTTTTTGTCGTCTCCACTTTTATTGTTGATATTTAACTTTCTTCTTCTGTAGCTTTTCTTCTCTACTCACATTTTGTCATTGTCATCATCAGCCAACAAACCATATAAACATTATAATCATCAACCCGACTTTTACCAAACAATGTATGTGTTTTACATTTAATTCTCTCAGGAAGGAAGTGTAAATGCCTTCTGCCCTCGTTATATAATATCTTTACTGTCTACATCTTGCGATAAATACATTATATTACCCTTATATAAAATTGAGCAGAAGTGAACCCTTATACCACTGAACTGAACCACTGGACAAAACTATTTATCTGGTGTCTTCTGATACAAAAGTACCACCATATATAGTTTTTTTTGTACTTCAGTACAGTACACAAGTACATTATGAAATGCTAGCATTATTGCTTTTCTGAGAGAGAACTTTGTGAATTGAAGTGAATACATTTTCATCTTATCTTCCTAAACTTGAATAGGTATATAATATCGTGTTTTGAACATTTTACTGGATAATAATAGTCTTGCAGAGACATAGTCAACAGTTTAGCAGTCCTATTTTCAACGACACGACGACAATAAAGTCACATTCACATTATACTTGTAACGTGTATCGTATAGAATACACCATCACCACACACACCACATACCATACCAGCATTCTTGCTTATCTAAATTCTAGTACAGTTTCGTCGTTTTGGAAGATTCTCTTGTTGAAACATTATAAAAGGATTCTATTTTATTACGCATACATTAGATATATATTGTTCATTGTACTTGGTGTATATTACATATATGTTACGTGAAATAATGTGATAAAGTTACAAGTGCCGAAAAAGGACACGTATCATATTATATTATATATGAGCCCTTATTCACAATTATTTCACATTTTGATCAACAACTCAACAATTTCCCCTCTCTCTGCTCTCTCCGCTTCTTTTTCATCTTTTTTTTACTCCACCTCTACTCTTGTCTTGTTCTTCTACTTCTTCGTATTCCACTTTGGTTGTTTCTTTAACATTATTATTAAACCCTTTTCCTAGTAAAGAACTAGTTCTTCTTCTTTTTATTCAGAAAGCTTTATTGAAAGAAGGAACATTCTTTAATATCAAATAAGTGTGTGTAGCAGAAAACATAAAACAATTTTATATAACATCCTTTTGAACAATTGGCAATCTTTTCACGTTTTTCTCTCTTGAGCAGAGGCAGAGAAGAGGACTTTCCTTTTTTCTGGAAGAAAGGTTTTACCGACAAATACACATCTTAGGTCGCACACCGTCTCTTTTCTTTCAGGCAGTGAATAAAATGTAAAAAAATAAACACAAAGTACAACTCTTCTTCTTTTCGGCTCTCTTTTTACTTTCCAGTTACTTGTAAGATTGAAATGAGAATAAAAGAAGTGAAATAATATAATAATACATTTTAGACACACAAAAGCGTATAAATTCCAGAACTACTTGAATCAAAATGTACCTATAAGAATTTTGTTCATTATATTTTGTTGTTTTGAAAACAAGGTACAAAAGGATGAACTTGAGTTCTAAGTAAATTATGCATTTACCTATTATTTATTAAATTGTCGAGAAAAGACATGCTTTTAATATGTCCAAGATATGTACTTTGTTTTAAATTAAAGTGTGATGATGATTAAACTTCCAACAATAACTCTACTGTTTCTGTAAATCACATAAGGGAGGACCCCTTAGAATTTAAGCTGATCTACTTTCCCGAATTGTATGAGCAAAACTAACTTTAATGTTTGCAAAAGATGATGATGATTTATTCCTTGGCATTATTATATTATCATTGTGCTTTAGTCAACAATCAACAGTGCTCGGTTTTGTAAATGACAAACTTTGCGGGAGCGGGAAGTTGTAACTTACACTAATGTGGGATTGTTCCCTTTTGATTTATGAGCTGGATTGTTAGTAAAATGCAATGCAATTATAAACAGGCAAGAGTTTCTAGTAAATTCAATTGCGAAAAGTATATTTCTACTAAAATTATGAAGATTTTAGGGTTAGCTAAAATGTGTGCATTCAAAAGTAATTTTTTCACTCCATTTCACATTTTAGCTCAATGTTTCCCGCAGTGTTTTAAGTAGAATAGTGAATAGCTACTCAATGAATAGATTATAAAGAAGTAATTGCCAAAATATAAACTTTGTATCTTCTTTTCAAACAATGCTTGACGAACATAACCCATTCGCTATAGAAGAACAGCGAATGAACCTATATATTTACATTTGAGTGTAGTATACTTAAATGTGTGATGATATCATGCAAAGATATTATGAAAAGGGATTTTGAATCGTTTCTGACAGTTTTCACATTTGTTCAAAATTTATCGCTCTTCTAGCCACACCTTTTACCCTTTGTATTGGAAAAGTTTCAACCATTTGACACTTTTAATGAGTAAGTGTGCAAAGCAGGTCTCACCTTACCCCATCAATGATGCCATATACACTGACAATGCTATATAATATTTTACACAATGCAGAGAGCTTACTTTCATCATTGTGACAAAAGTTTATATGCAACAATACAGTTATTGATACTTTTCCAGTGAATGAGAAACACCCCAACTCATTTAGGAAATATTATTATGACAAAAACGTAATAATTCCAGTAATTATTACGATGCAACTCACATTTCTCTTCATTTTTTTGATTGCCGAACAACTGAATATTACAGTTTCATATTACCAAACTCTCCTGATATTTTATTCCATGATCCCCACCCACTCACACCAAAAATACCATGAATTCATTGAAGAAGGCGATAAAAATGAAACTTTATTAACAAATGGACGTGAAAGAATGCTGAATAATGAGATTATATAAAAAGGGTACATCTGGTGAAATAGGAGAACGTGTCAACCTACATAGCAAGGAATATTACATTGATACAAGCTGTATATAAAGTGGGTAGATGTTACAATAAAATCGTGACAAAAATTATCACAGAAATATGCACCCAATATCTTTTCATCTTTTCACTTCGATATAATTGCGTGGGTGTTACCCCAGATATTATCCCTTCTTTTATTACACAAAATGTATTAAAAATTAATGCTGTAAATGTAGCCATAATGTATTTAGCGTAATATTATATTTAATCAGATCAGATCAGATTCATGATTTCAAATATCTACTAATCTGCTATTTGTGAACAATTTAGTTAATATCCTAATGTTCAGGTGGTAATTTGCTGAGAAGATTGCCATTTGCATTGCTTTTTAGTTGAAATAATAAATTAATGATTTCACAAAGAGTTACACATCGTCTTTAGAAATCAGTTGTGTAAATCTACACTCAATCGTGGCAATGCTCAAAACCTACTAATATTCCAATCCGCACACAGTACGTGTATTTGTAGTTGAGTGTTGTAAAATCAACAAATTAATTATCCGCAGGGGGTTCTTCTTTACTTGACACTACACTCCAGCACTTTTTCCATTAGCACATGGTTCACTGACAACATAAAATACTTCATAGCATTTTAGCATCGCTTCGTTTCATTTAATGCTGGCGACAATTTAGTTTTGTTGAATGGTAATCCGTAGCTGGCTGGGTGTAGAAATACAAATTGAAAGTATTTTAACGAAAAAGCGACGGTGTTTTGTAGTGTTTTGCTTTGAAATAAATGATTTTAGTTCTAGTGTGCATAATATTTATACAAAAAGTATTAAAAAAATCAGAAAATCAACTGAAGAACTCACTCTTCTCCCAAGTTATCATTATGGTCTACCACCTATTATATATGTTAACTCAACTATGCATACATTAAGTATATACACACGACGATTGCAATAGAGACTAATGTAGTTAAATTTTGTATGAGTAAAAACTTTTGAGTTGTGCTCTTCTGTTAATAATGCCATATCATGTCACAGTGTACCGATCTCAAAACTTTTTTCCCAGAGAGAATTTTTTTAAAGTAGGAAAACATACTATATTTCTGGTGAAAATCATTATGTTCAGGTGGTTGAGCATGTACAAAAAATAACAGTGGTACAGGGGCACCTTGATACTATAGTGAGTTTGGCATCAGTACAAATTATAATGACAATCTGTCGTCGTCCCAGAGTTTTTTTAGAACTGTACATATTTTGTGTTCATTGTATTTTCCCTGAAACTACAATTCCATTAATTTGAAGCATTCGGGTGAGATAAACTTTGAAACCGCGATAATAATGACGTTTGTATATTTTGTTGTGTCTGTATTCCATTCTCTCGTATTAATTTTTTTTCCAGTGGAAATGGTAGAAACTCAAGCTATTACTTTTATGTAACAGGGAATGTGTCTCCCGTTTTTTTTCTGTTTGTTAGTTGCTCTTTTTTAATAATAATGGAAACGCGTTCCAAAAAAGAGATCGAGAGAGGAACTCTTCAAGGGAGGATTTAATAGCTTGTATGCCACGTACAGGAAGCAAATCATTTCCATATTATCATCTCTCTGTGACCTGGTAAATTAATATGCAGGAATCAGCAGATATACATAATATGTTCATCATGTTATAATATTGTGTGTATGTATTAACTTGCGGCTTACTCAAGTGAAATCAAGTGACTCACTCTCACTATATGAAAGAGAGAGAGAGAGAAAAGTGGGAAATGAAATGAGCAGTGGTGGTGGTGGTGCTGTGTAGCAAAGAGAGGGAAACAGAGAAAGAGGAATGAAGCCCAACCATTTTTATAGTTAGTTGTGTGTAACGGAGTCAAAGGAATTTTTCTAATTTTCCTCGACTTTCTTCTCTCTTCATCATTTTTCTTTCTATTGTATTCACATTTACAGAGAAAAAAAATATACACATTTTTTTTTAAACTGGAGGCAAATAATTTTACACGCGTGAGTACCTTCTTCGCGCAGAATAATAATGACCGAAAAAGTATAAAAAAATGTTGAAAATAAGAAAAAAATGTATTGTGACAAAAAGTGTGAACTTTCACTCCAGAAGTCATCATCATCATACACTTGAAGAATGGGCATGTTTATTGAGTTCAAACTTAAGCTTTTATTTTTTTGGCAGTCATAAAGTCATACATCATGTCTAGATTACGATGAAACTGGCAACGATGAAATTCCAATTTTCGTTGTTCCGCTTACTCCTGTCGTGTCGTATCCTTTGGCAGTGTTAACTTGGGCATCTAGATTAAACAATGGCTTGAATTATGCAAGAATTAATTTAATAAGACGGATTATTTACGGCATTTTTATGCAGAATTGCAGAGTGGTGCCTTTATAGTTGTTGAAATTTTAATTATTTTGTTCTCGAGCACAAAAAACTATTATTTCTTTAATCCTCATATAATTCTTCACGAGATATGTTTTAATTATGCACCTGACCTGATACATGACATGAGTTTGAATGATAATCGGATTATATTATTTGCTATAATATATGTACACGAATACGGTATGTGCGTATGCCTTCAAATAACTGGATTGTATGCCAGTTTTTAGATTTTTACCTACCTGTTCTGTCAGCATACAATTTAATATGATCCACTTTCAGATCAAGTTTCTGAATTTAATAAAAATCCACGGGAAATAGATATTTAATTCAGTTAGCGTTGTGCAACTACGCGCTACAGTTTCATATATCACCTTAGCATGAACTGACATAAGATGGACAAAAGTATCATTTAAAAAATGACACGTACTTACCACAGCGTTTCACTACATCAGTCAGTAGTAGTGATCTTATCTCGCTTGCACTTGAGCATATGAGATCCATCCAGAAAATAAAGGTATAAAAAGTAGCAGCATAATACATTGGATAAGTTATTGTGGTATCCTGTTCATTCAAAGGAATAACAAGTATAACAAATCCTTTCCATACATCACCACTCAACAGGATATCACAATGACACTGAGATGGAAACCTTCAAAGGGTTGCATTGCAAACGCCGAATAAAATACATTATATCAATAAAATATCATCACAATATCGTGCTAATATTAACTCTTTTGAAAGGGGGCCGGAGAGGAATGAGCCGGTTGAATAAAAAAAGGAGAGAAAGGATGAGATGCGATAGAGATCAATAGCAGGTTATGATACAATGAGACTGTCATGCCAAACACTGTTATATTACATATATTACATTGTGTGCGTACTGATTTTGTAAATCGGGTACTGTAAATGTGAAGTTCATCTTTTGATAGAGCTGGTGCGAGTTGAAAGGACGATACATTGATATAAATAATCTCTATTTTCAACATTCAATATTGTAGCCACTCACCTTCACCTCACATGACACATCTGTCTCAAAAGTATGTTTGAAATCGGAATATAAGTTGAAAGCGAGACCGTCGTACAGGGAAAAACGGATTTGAAAATTTATATTATGCATGCATATTGCATTGTTGAACAAATTGAAATGCGCATTTTTGTTGTAACCCTAACCCTTTTCTCTAATGCTAAAAAAGTTGGATGTACATATATTTTATCAGTAATGCTGCTTTACTGGTTTTCAATCGAAATCGGAATAATGCGTGATACGTTACGTTGTACAACTGTTCATGTTCATTACATGGTTGTTGGGATCAAGAGATTCCGTCTTTGAGGGCGATCACAAATTTAGTGATACAGATATTGGTCCGCGGGACACCCACTTATTAATCTCAATTCTTTTCAACCTTTTTATGAAATTTTGTGCATCTATAAATTTATGCTGTTATTACACTTTAAATTCTTTTATGCTCCGTAATAATGAAATACAGATTTATCAGTTAATTAAATTGTTGACATTTGTACATGAATGGCTTTTTTGATATTTTTGCAGAGTCGAACAAACGACAAAAGACAGACAGTGACGGAGAAGACAATACAGATGAAGACGATTCTCCATCAAATCGGTTGTCCAGAGAATATGGAAACTCTGGTGTTACCCCCGACGAAACTCAGGTGGGTGCCTACAAGCAGGATTATGATCGAAGCCCATCTAGACGCGCATCATCTCTCAGTCCTGGTCCGGATAGAGCTCTGGATATGAAAACAACGAACAAAGATAGAAATAGGATGTACAACACTCCAACAAGCCACCAACAAAACAATGATAGATCATCTCCGACAAATTACTCTATCAAAAACATGGTGGCAGGTCTCGACACAAGTAATAGCCATTTGATGAATAATTCTTTCACTGAAAGTGAGCCATCAACAGATGAACTTGCGAAGGACTCATCTGGCAACGACAATGATCTTGTTCTTGAAGGAAGAAAAGGTGGTGGTAATAACAACAACAATGGCAGCAGTAACTTAAAGAAGGAGCGAAAATCTAGTCTGTCGGAAAATGAGCAAGATCATCAACAGGAAAGAGATAATAACCTGCGAAACAGTAAAGATCATTACTTGAAAGCATTGGCAGCAGAAGGATTGAGAGTGGGACGACATATAAGTAGAATGATGAAAACACCACCAACCCCGAAACATCATCACCATCAGCATTCCCATTCACACCATAATAATCAATATGGGTTTGGAAATAATAATAATAATAACAACATTCAAAACTCTAATGCCCACACCACAAGTAGTCGAGGGAGACGAGGAGCTGGAGCAGCTTCTGCTGCCGCCACAGCCACAATGCTACTAGAACGTCAAAGCCAGCAAACACAGCAAATAAGTCCCCCTTCTTCTCCAGCAGTAGATACCCTACTTCGGGTATTTCCCACGAAACGAAGATGTGACATTGACGCAGCTCTCAGTAAATCCTGTGGCGATGTGCTCAAAGCTATTGAGGTTTTGCTGGTGGCTGGTGAAGTAGAAAATCACTTATTTTTAAACCACCACCACCAACAGCACCAGCCACGCTCTCATCATCATCAACAGCAACAACTTCATCATCAGTTAAGTCAGCTTCATGCCCAAAATCCAATGGCTGTTAGTCAGCTACTTCATCATCATCAGCAACAGCAACAACAGCAGCAGCCTCATTTTCAGCAACATCGTTCAAATGGTGGTGGAGGAGGAAACAGGTCGGCGATGTCTTGCTTTCCCCCAACAGTTTCTCCAACATCGGATGACTTTGCACATCTTCATCGCTCTGGCGGTCCTATGGACTTGGCCATTGACCCACAAAAGTTGATTGAGCATGCATTTGAGAAAGGTCACTTTAATCCTCTGAAAACAAGCCCAAACAACAATCAATTAAATCACCCTTTCTTTGGTAATCCTAACCCAAATGGGAACAATATTAGTCACCACCTCCAACAACAGCATAGTCCCACTGAAGGCAGTCGCCTTCCGAGTCCAAGTGGTAGTGAAAGTCCGTCATCAGCTTTTTCATTTTTTGCACCGTACACCGCAGCGGCCGCTGCTGCTGCAGCAGCCGCAAGATTTAATCCTAATCATCCTGGTGGCAGAAGATTCATGCCATCACTTCTTCCCTACGGAATTCCGGGACTTCCTAGACCAGCCGATTTTTATCCTGGTGGAGGGGCTAGTCTTTTGGTTACAGCTGCAGCAGCCGCGGCCATGTCTACTGCAGCAGCGGCACTAGATCTAGGCACACATTGTCAAAATAACAATAGTAGTAGCAATAATGGTAACGGTAACAATCACGGTTCTAATAGCAATACACTACCGGTTGGCAGTGGTGGTAGTGTGCATACAAGTCCAGGAACACCTGGCTCCGCTGGATCTCATTCCGAAGCAAACATGGGAAATGTCGGTGAGAGAGATTGTAATGCCACACCTCCCACTTCATGCTCGGGTTCTGATAGGGCATCCTACTCGGAGTAAATAAAAATGTAAATGTAGCAATGTGTGGAAATGCGACGAGTTTCTTCACACCACTGTAGCTTTATGGTTGGATACAATGACAAAACCAAACAAGCTTTTTTCTTTCTTCCCTTTTCTCCTTGTCAGCAGTATTATTTCCTTGTTTGCAGAGTTAGAGTGTTCCCTACCAGTGTATAGAAATGCGTTGCGCAACATTGTAAATAAAAATGATCTCATGCATGTATTTTTAGGACTGTTACTGAGATTCAGATGTTTGTGCAGTTATATAAATGATGAATGATATTCCTGCACATAAATATTGCAGCAGAATATTAAATAACTGTACTTTGGAATATGGCAGTTTATATTATATTATCCTTTGTTTTAAATACTTGGTATACTTGAAATTCTTATTTAAAGAAATGAAGCAATGGAAATTGTAAATATATACTTGTACATAAAAATGTGAATGCCGAGTTGATAAATCTAAATTAACCCCGAATGTGAATTGTGGCAAGCTTTTTAGTATCTAAAAAATATCCAATTCATACATTTACGGAAGTTGCAAATGCAACATGTAAGCTTTATAATAATTTAATAGTCTGTAATTAAACCATAAGGTTAATAAGTCGTTAATTTGTTAGCATTAACGAGTCGTTGTGTAGAAATGTATTATGTTACAGTGTAAAATAGAAGTTTAATGTCAATAAGATTGTGTTGATAAGCATTTACAATTACAGTACAATACATTAGCTTGTAGATCTAAATCGAACAAGAAGATAAACTATTATATATTCACTCCGTATGCACCATAATATAAAATATCACCAATAAAATTAAGTTTGATGCAATGCTTTTTAAGCATGGATTATAAATTATAATAGAGCACCAATTGAAGCTAACAAAGTAAGCCAAATGTTTTACAAACAACTGATGTGGATGTGAGAAACATGCTGATATAAATGCAGATTAATTAAATAATATATATTTTGTTCGAAGAAGACGTAAAAGATGCGTACAAAATTTGGTATGCCATGATAGTAACATGAATCTTACCTGGATTAATCGTGTATTAATCTGGATGTGTCAAGTGTAATGTAATGCAAACAGTAAATCAAGCATAATATTATGTTAATTAATTCTATCATCCGTGTAAGGTATTTTATTGTAACGCTATTTTATGTATATGCTATTTATGCACTACTTGTGTTTTAATTAATGTTCATAGAAATAGGTCTGTACGTGTATGAACTGAACAAAAACTATAATATAACCTAGCTGTCACACCTAGCCATAATTTCTGATTGATGATTAAGAGAACAATATTGTAGCAAATTGATTTATAGCAACATTGTTTAACATTATTGCTAAAATAAACTTAAAAAATATCATGAAAACGAATAAAAAAACATGAAAATTAATTCAAGAATATTTTCACGCAAAGTTGGTCTTTCAATTGCTTATGACCGAGTCTCGAACGGTATTATTCTTTGACACATACAAACATAAATTGTCACAATACAATCATAAAAACAACTAACGAGACTTCATTTCATACATCATTCATTATGCTTGTTTTTAAGTAGCAAGAATGCATAATGCCTAGTCATTTTTATTTACTCACCTCACTCAACGATTTCAACATACCTCCATAAATCGCAAATTGAGATGCGTTCATACCGCTGCTGTCTCATCATAGCCAAAATAGTTTCATCAGTAACACGTGCTTCAAGTCAAACAAATCAACTAAATACTTATCTTCATTCACTCTTGATTGACTCATCAGTTTTTTCAATGTGACGACGACGGCAACGCGCTTCTAAATATCATCAATTCTATAGTCAATGGCATTTGAAAAGTCTCATTATTACCATATTGGCTAACAAACGGTTAGATCGTCTTCTCTCTGTCAAAAAAAATCATTTGTATTTATTCGTTTCGTACCAACAATATATAATGAGAAAACAATCGACTTTTACATTTTGGCGATGAGAGATGTGGTTTCAAAATTGAATTTGTATGCAACCTGTGAAGAGAGGATTAGCCACAGACACAAACACAAAAACAGTTTATAACAAAATAATAATTCGTTCTTTGTCGTACGTGTGGTGAGTTGGTGAAGTACGCAGTATACACAAAATTCATTTACATTTTCCCTTGAATAAAGTTACAAACCTCTTAGTGTCATGACCATTTGACATTTCAATGGTCATTGCTGGTTGAATGAGTTCATATCATTCAAAGAAGGAGTCAAAGGGAGAAAATCAAGACCAACCGCAACTATTTATATACATACGCGTACGAAACATAATGTAGTTAACATTTGATCATGATGATGATGTGATGACGATAATACAATGACAAAAGAGAGAAATAGTTTTATCTTTAGATCAATAGAAGGATCTTCTGTGTTTTTGAGCCTCGCCCATTCATTCACACGAGAGTAGACAGACACACAGGCAGACTTAACAGGAACTAACCAAGTTCCGTGCAAGTTGTCATTGTGTGTCTGTGTCTGTGTGCAAGTGTAAAATAAAATAAACTTGTCAGCCAAGTCTTTTAAAATTTTCTGATGTTGATTCTCTGATCTGGCTCTCAAGCTTATTATGCATGCATGCCTGATACAAAATAATGTCATTTTAATCCTTTCACACAACAAAGGCAAAAGGCACAAATATCAAAATTCCAATTCAAGCTTTTGCTCTTGTCATTTGCCTTTCATATGCATGCATCAATGCATATTGTGATGACGATGAAGCATATTTTCAATATTTCAATCCGACTGTACGTAAATAAACAAAAAATCTTGTTGGTTGAATTGAATACTGTGAACTATATGAAACAGAGTTTTAAACAGAGCTAGAAGGCCTTTGTTTCATTTGATTTTAAATATAAACTGATTGTTGAAGAGGCGTGCGGACAACAGCTCATCTCGCGGCACATGATCATTATACGCTTTGACCACAACTTTTTTGAAGTGTACCTCTGTATTTTTTTAAACATTTTAAAATCAAATATATAAACACAGAAACAAACAATTTAAAATTTACTGTTTTCCAATAGACTGGTTTTGATTCCGCATTATTCTCAAAAACCATATTCTTTTTTTTGCCTTGTTCTTTTGCGCTCACATTTGATTGCATGTGCATATAATATATTCATTTTTTTGGTACAGGTTGTAATATTTTAATTTTGTGTGTGCATTGTGCATGCAGTACAAACTGCAAGCTTCCGAGATAAAGAGATTTTAATCTTAAAACATCACAATAAAGCATGCATGCTCTCGTATAAACGTCAAATGCACATGGGTGTTGTGCTCCATCCTTAATTATTCCATTCTTTTTGAAAATAAGTCAGTCAGAAATACAATTATCTACAGGCAAATTGAGATGACCGAGTTCTTTTCTGTCTCCCTTTGTTTAACATTAAAAGCTAATCATTGAATTTTACTGAAAAATAACCAAGTGTAAAAAACCAAAGTGCATTCATTCAACATCATACTTTTAAAGCATGAAAACTTACGCGTGTCTCACTTTTTTGTTATATAATCATAATCATTGTTAATGAATTTAAGATTTGTTAGGTAGATTTGATTTCGCTGTATTTTTCTTGCAATCAAAATGTGAACATTTTCAAATAATATTTCCTTTTGATACATATTTTTCTTTATTTTTGGGAGTAATGGGCTATACGATTTCATAACAAATTATAAAGATGAACAGAAAAAAATAGGAAACTGGGATTATTTTCCCGTAAATTTTTCTATCATTAAATAGGAAAATAGGACAGAGAATTGAAGCATATTACATTGTAATTAGAAAAGAATATCACAACTAAAATATTTTACGTGTATTTGTAATATTTATACACGCGCTGCTAAATATAGTACCTACATACATATACCTACATATATACACATCACTTTTTTAAATTGAAATAATAGGATAAAAAAAGGTTGAAAAAATAAATTAACAAAGGAATCATGATAGTTGGTTTGACACTAAATACACTTTACATACCTATTTCTATGTAGCATCCATCACTGCGCAGTATATTGGCTTTTACTATACCATCATCACTATTTGGAACTGTACATTTCTTGGATATCTACAATGTTAGTCTAATTTTATTTTATATTTTTTTGTTAGTCGTTCGTAATCGTAAATAATAATACTTTAGGATAACTGTCCCGTTTAAAAATCTATTTAGGCTTCGGTTCACTACTACATACGTTTTCTCTGGTTTAACTTATGGACAAAATTAAAATCACAAGGAAAGACTTTCATTTAAAATTATTTTTTTATAGTAAATTATAATAAAAGCTATGAGTTTCCTTTAAGATCGTTTTGTATGCTTACGACAAACTCTTTATCTATGGGACTAGTAGCAGACATTATAGAAGTAGCAGCTGCTAGATTTTTAGGAACATCCCCCAACTCTCTTCCTTGAATGATCAAAGTATTCCGGTGATGCTTTCCATTTGATTCATCTGAGTACATTCCTAAGCTTGGGGACAGTGCTGCAGAGACAGTTGAGCGAATTGATGACTGTTGACTTAGTTCTATGAGGCTCTGTAGCTCTTCTTGAAAATACTCCATGAAGCGACTGGCAAAAGCAGAGTGATTTTGAACGGCTTCATCCACACAAATTGACAAGGTGAGATGGTCGCCGTAACTAATGAATCCCACCACAATAGCCGTTCTGTACTTAAGTGGCGGATATAAAATGAGACTAGTCACTTCATCTCCGCCAAAGAGTTTTATTTTTTCCTTTGGCCCTGGAACGTTGGAAAAGCCAAGTGTGGACCGAGCTGTGATGCCCACCAATTTCTGCAAAGGGGCTATCATTATTCCGCAAAGATGAGCAGTTAATGTGTTCACGGGTTTGGTGGGTGGCGGGTTGAAATTTTTTGTATATTTATCGCATTTCATCAGTCGGGCTCTTGAGTTTGTCACAGAGGTAGGGATGGGGAGAAAATGTGAGTAAAAATTGTTCAGAGGGTGAAGAGTCGTGTAGGGCAAATCGGCATATGGCAAAATAGCCAGTAGCTTTCCAGGTACTCGGGCTTTATAATCCCGAAATAATTTTGTAAATGAGGCTGTTATGCACGAAGAGAGTAAAGCTGTAAAAGTTGGTTTTACAGTTGGATTGCTATTATTATTCATTGTAATTCTCAGGTCATTATTTTCGCCAGCGGTATCCGTCATGGTCAAAGGAGATGACGTTGGTATTCTAATAGCTTTTATATCTTTCATTGAGAGGGAACTGTTCCACCTACAAGTTCCATTGTTTCTGATGAATGGGCCGTGGAAAAAATTTGTTTCTCGCCAGACGTACACCATTTGACGGGAAAAATAATGAGGGAACAAAAGTACAGTTTGTATCCACCGGAAAATTCTTGTTGCAAGAGGCTCTGATGAGCTAAAGTAGTGGCTGCTGGATGAGGGTGACTTTCCCATTGGATCTATTGATGGCTTTACCTTCTCATCGGCAAATGCATGGGAAAACATTTGAACCCAGCTTATAGCATCTCCATAAGCGTGTTGAATGGTAAACACCATGCCATATTCGGATACTTCGTTGGAATTAAGTTGTTTCTGGTTTGTCACAATATGAAATTTCCACTGGGGCCTATCCATATTCATCCTTGTTGTTATACATTTCTCCATAACGTGCTGCAATCGTTCATCCAAGCTCTCCCTTTCATCTTGTATTTCTTCTGTGAAGAAATGATTCTTTGCATAAAAATTTGTATCTTTCTTTAAACAAAAGAACAAGAATTTTTCCACAATGATCCATCTAAGCTTTTCATAAGGCTCATAATATTCCCCACTTTCCTCTTGAATGTAAGAACCATCCACTTTTTTCACACGAAGTCTAGTTTTAAAATTTAGAACTCTGTTTTCAAATGTTTTTACAATTGTGTCAAAGTTAGGACGGCCTTTGCATTTTAAGCCTATCACGATATTGGAACTGGATGCCCCAAAGCCAGTTTCCACCGCCCACAACGCGTCAGCTCCCCTGTCAATGAGCTTGTAGCGACTGGAGTAGCATGTTGCGAAAATTAGTCTTACAAACAGTCTTAAAGTACCGCTGAATGCAGCAGCAAAGAGGACATTAAAAAGGAGAAAAATTCCGAAAACGTAGCAGAATAAAGCAAAAAATGACTCCAGCACAAATATTCCAATTTGACAAAAGTAGCCCTTTACTTTTGTAATTTTACTGAATTGCTTTTGATTCTCTTTTTCATCCAGTACGGAACTGACGAGGACTGTACCATTGTGTCGGCAGCTTCCATTGTTGGCGATGTCAATTTTTATAACATTTCCAAGTGGGGAGGGTAAGTGATGACCATTGCATTTTATTGACGAGCATGTCTCCAGTTCCTTCACTGATGGATTCGGTGAAAATCTCAAGGAGGGACTCATTTTTTCAAATGGTGGTAAATGTTTATCCTTACAAATGCTATCAAAAGCTTTTACTCCTGCATATTTTCAAGTATATCCTATCTCGTCACAGTTATGACGAGAATATCGTGTATATCCAATTGCTGTTGATATATTAAGTTTTTAGCAGTAAAAAACAATAACACGTGAGTTGACTGCACGCTATGGTTGGTTTATTGCTGCTGTGGATTGTGGATGTAGTTGTTGTAGATTTGTTTGCTAGCTTGTTATAACCAGCCAACTTATGTTACACAAGGTTTGTGAAAAAAATAAATAACAGCAAAGTTTGTAACGAACACACGCAACATTATATAACAACAACATGCTTTACTACTTTATAAACACAAAGAAAAAAATTAATACATAACAATCCAACAGCATTCTCAAAGGGAAGTTCTTCTCTTTCTTGTTTTTTTTGCGTGCAATTATTTGTAGCTGCCCAACAAATTGTTGCTGAGCCGAACTACGCACCTCGCCTCGTTGTCTTTCACGTCTCCTTGCATAAAGTTTGCAATCTGTGCTAGATATTTGATTTATGTATTATGGCATGGCATACGAACGAACTCAATTTGAATTCTTATATTAATATGTATGTCTGAAAATTATGTTAAATGTAAAATGTTACTCGTTTAACATTTTTTTCATCACTTTTAGTCCCCTACTCAAAAAAAATTGCACGGTAGATAGTCACTGTACACTTAATACGCTGTACTTGTTATCAAACAGTTTCATCAATGCATAAAATTTTGTATTTTTCAAAAATAAGTACACGTTTCTTAAATCGGGCATTCATGAAATAATTTTAGCAGGTCCACTTCTTCAGTTAATAAGAAAAACTTATGCCACTTGTATGGCACCACTATAAAACACAGCCCATACTGGAACTGGAACTGTTGACTTTATCAAAGCTCACTGTAAAACCATTACTAAACTGTTCCAGAAAAACACTCTTCATTCAGTTATAAAAATTGATTGGAATCTTTAAAATTCTTTTTTGTCTCCACTTTTTTCAGAACTGCATATTTGTCTCTTGACTGCGTCTGCAGTGTCAGAGAATCAAAATCGACTTAATTCCAAAAAATCATTTAAACTTCAAATTTAAAGCTTGTAGATTTAGAACCCTGACATGCACTTACAACGTGCCACTCAAGAAGAGTGCTCAATACTAGCTTCAAAATGACACTGTAGCAGATAAGTCGACATTTTCTTTGAAAACCACTCAAAACTTGATTATGTCATATATAAAATATCAAAATGCACGCTATACAGCTAGTGCTAACGTCAGATGAACATTGGATAGGGCACTGTAAGGCACAAAGCAAAGGTACTATTTGCAGTCTTGAAAGAGCTCTATCCCTTCTCTCGTATGCTTGAAAGGAACAATGGCACTTTGTGCTTTTATAATGATAATCATGAAATTCGTATGTATGCCAAATGCCAATTCATATGTATAACACATAATGGGCAAATACTCAGTATGCCGAATTAAAAGGTAAAGCCACATAATAAGCATGTTTTTTAAACTAAATATTACAAGTAGCTATATCCGCGCTTGTATCATAATTTTTTGGATTTTATGGATATTATAACAAGCAACAACAACAGTAACAGTGATTTTAGCCACTGTTACCGTTACTGCATCGGTTTCAGTTGAGACAGCTTTGCATATGATATAAGTGCTTATATGAAGCTTATATATTATTTGCATGAACCTTTCCATATGAATTTCTTCCACAAACTTAATTCATTTTAAATGAGCTCTTTAGTATAAATGATAATCAAAACATTTATTTTCTTACGTGTGAGCGAATGTGGAATATGTACATAAATATAAAACACAAAACACTGTTTACTCACAAAAAGCCATCATGGTTCATTCATGTACATACAAATTGTTGTGCTATATGGTTTGATAGCAATACCTAGATAACCTAATATGCCACCACGTCACATTATAGTAATCGGAACCAAGATTTTTTTTATTTTGCAGTCAAGGTGCCAGTCTGCCTCAGCTTTGTGCATACAAAACAGCAAGCACAAGTCCAAAAACGCACATTTTGTATAGTTATCTTACAGCCATCACAAAAATCATATGCTGCAAAATCAAAATCTACAACGGTTATCGTGATTATCAATAAGATTCAATGTATGATTTTCACTTTTTCCATTTGCTTCGGTCTATCATGTAGCATCGGTCTATTGCACACATGATGTGAGTGAATAGCTATTAAATTCTCTTTGGGACCGAAGTGAATGTACCTATTATCCATACACAAACAGCACTACATTCTTGTCTAAATTGCTAGCATATATCTACTTTTTAGATTTATTCAGTCAGACATTCTAAAAAAGACTATTTTTCTAAAATCGTTTGATAATTTGTTTGTGATATTCAATACTGGTGATAATTGTAAACTTACTTACAACCCACAATTAAGGTTTCATTCAAAATCAGCCACAAGTTAAGTACCTACTCTGCATTCAGCACATGAACCAAAACAATTTTTGGGATATATTCATATACTTACTGGCATGGCAGTTAGTGTAACTGGTAGCGCAAAACTTACTGCGTACAAACATCACACAAAAAATAATGATTCTATAATTATTGGAAAAATCATTCAAGCCTAGATAACATAGTAGGTTGATGAATGCAAAAATGAGAAGGTTGGCAAGTTGACCTTTACTACTCGTTTTTAACGCGTTGATAACATTTAGAAAGACAAGGGACACTGACAATAACCTGATGTTAATCAAACAGAAGATGCATGTTACAAAATATTTCAATTTTTAGTTATCTTGAACGTTCTTGTCTCCTGCAACTTTATATAGTCTTCACTCACGCAACATAACCCAGATACTCACAATTAGTAAAAATGACAAAGAAAGAACAAAATAAAAACTTCGAGAAATCTTTTGATTCATTAAAGTAGCATAAATTATTATATTATGATGAAATCAGCAAATATTGGTTTATTGTATATTGACTCTGAGAACTGTGCTCTCGTAAACCAATTTTGTTGCACAACTTGTCCATGTAGATATAATCTCATTATTGAAAATTGTTATTTTTATGATTTTTGTTGATTGAAAATGGGCAACATAAATAAATAAAAATGTAAATGCACACACGGAGGATGTTACATGATTATTGTGCACCTTCTCACCACATAATCACATCATTTTTTTTATAACAAGTCATTTTATTGACAATGAATCACTGCATTTTGATATCTTTACATAAAATATAGTTACATTACAACTATATAGTCAAAAAATTACGTGATGTTCAAGTAATAAACATAAGGTTTCATAACCATTCTTATTAAGCGAGCCGTTTAAACTGAGATAACAGCCTTTCAGTCTTTCCAACGACTTAAAGTAGTTTATTATGCATTATATGACCCATTCGAATCCCTTAAGTATTCATATCATATAGCCATAGCCATGCGGCAATTAAAGCATGTCGCAAGAAAAAAAACTTGAAGGAGTATTACCGTTAACTTCAAAGGGTTAAACATGACGAGGATGCTTTAATAATAATGACCCTCAAATTACAGTTTTTAAACATTTTTTTCTTTTTGTAAATGACAAATGATAATAAGGTTTAGTTCCATCATTATGGATTTTGTGTTTACAGCTGGATTGTTGAAGCTACTTCATATAATAATGAGTGATGATTTCATTAATGTTATTATAATCAATTACAATAACGTGCACAATGCAGTGGTCAGTGTGCACCATAACATAACATATTATGGATGGAGATGGAATTCAATGCACTTCTTGAAAAAAATATGTCGAAATTTCCTGTCATTCGAGGAGCCGTCTTTTGGTTTGCCACATAATTACACTTTTAATTGTATTTTTCAACTGTTTCTTTCATAGTTTTGTGAATAAACATAACATAACTTTTGCCGTTAAACAAGTTACAAAAAACACAACGACATGACTCAATTGAACTCGACTTAAAAGTTTAAAACTAATTTTTGTATTTTTGAATACGAAATGAATGAATGCGTTTATGTATGGATGCATAATAAATCAAAAATAATTTATAAATATGGGCTACTTTCATAATTAGGCCTGGGACAATGCACAAGAAGCAATCGACAATGACATGAATTCATTGCTATCTGTAAGTTAAAATGAATAAATACACATGCAAAATATTTATTTTTTGTAACTCAAGATGCCAAAAATGAACGGTTTACAAGTTACAACAAACCAGCTACCATAAGACAAGAGTTTTTGGCATTCATAACGGAATACATATTACCTCATCGTCCACTGCTTGCACTGATGACTTATTATTTGATTTTGTTACGAGTTTTAACCTTAGCCTATGAAATCAAAGTGCAAATTTTTCTCACAATTGCTAATAGTTAGTCTGTCGAAGTACTCCAAATTTACAACATTCTTTAAATTATTTCAATCCAGTAATTTTTTGGAATGATTAATAGATAATTCTTTAAATGCCTTAACTGTCACGATGTTTTTTGCTAACCAATCAATGCAATGAGCATTAATTAAATAACTAGTAATTGAAGACAGAGTTTTTTTTCAAGTGCGCGTCTAAATATGCACGAAATCATTTTAGCCCATTTTGAAACAAATCAAGTTTACAAAAATAGGTAGCACGAAAAAAGAATTCTAATAAGAGTGATTGATTCTTCAACTCTTGCAAATAGACAATTAATATGATGATGATATTAATAGGAATTAGGTGCTCATCATCGTGACAATCATGATAAAATCTTTAAACAGGTCTACAACAAAAACTTTTACTATTTCCCATGTACCACCAATGATGATGAAATAAACATAAACAAGCAAAAAAAAGATTCTCTACCAACCAGGCCAATGTCAACGACATAAGATCGTATGTATCCTGCAACTAGCTACACAGCACGTATTGATGATGATGCAGTCTATATAAAATATGCAGTACACCGTTTGTTTGCTAGCGTTCATTAGACGACGTATTATTGCAAGATGGGCAAAATACAATAAAGTATGCAGTGAAAAAAAATCAGAATCTAGGGCATGATGATGGTACAGAACAAAGCAGAGATTGATGCTAAGACGAATCATGTTGATAATGATAAATTTTACATGAAAACAATGATTCACTCAAAAATAGCAAGATTGCTAGACAGATAACAAGTGCATGTGCAAATATGCGTTGCATTGTTTACCTAGTTTATACACGTTGGAAATCTAATGATAAAGATAATTGTGTGTGTGAATCATCATCAATCAAACAAATTAATCATTATGAGAAATTATTTGGAACAATTGAAAAAGTTATGCACATGTGAACCTAAAGTTCCCAAGTTTCTGTCATCAATGCACTTTGCCACAAGATTGGATAAGGAAGCGATTTCGAGTGAATTAGATCTCTGACCGAATACATGGTCAAAAGAGTTTCTTTGCAAGAAAAACATTGTGCAAGTTTTGTTATTTCAAATGAAATGCAATATTCTTTACAATTGTTTGTTTTACTCGATTACAGGTTAGTTTAAACCGATTTATAAAAATGTGCGCTGACATGAATCGTCCCATTTAAAAATTCTCAAAGACAAAGTATCATTGCATGTCATACATTATTGGAGTGGTCTGGTCTGTCAGTTCATCTTTATCCAAAACTGAGTATATCACTGTCAAATGTTGTGTAATGTCTACATTTTTGATGATAACTATTTTAGTTTAGGTGTAGTGCATATTACATTAATTAGGAAATATGATCTTTACATTTTTTTTGTTATTACGCGCATTTTTTATTCGGTTCCTCTGAAGAGTAGGTAATGAAATCTGGTTGTTCACATCTCTGTGTGTACAAAGTACTTGTGAATCGTTTCCTATGGATTATGTCATGTCATTCACCACTAGTTATGCTACCGCCAACAGTGATCCTTATCATTTTTAAAGTATGAAATGGGTGTCAGTCAGTCAGCTACAAAAGTATTGGGGGCACTTCACATTTCTTCCCTCATTTGAGTGACAAAAACTTGATACTTTTGTAGGGTAAACTTATACAAGCATACATATAGAGCTTGATGAAAAAAAGTTATTATTTGTCTGTTTTGTTTTCATGATGTACAGACATGCAGTTTATGATGCATCTTTGTTGTTACATAACATTTAATATGTATGTTCAGTGCGTGCTACAGACTTTGGCTACACTGTTACTACACTTGTTATTATGTTAATGTTTTTACGCAAGTAAATAAAAAAGGTCTTGTGGTTATGTCTTTAGAAGGACCTTACACGATGACGGAAATAAAATTTGTGGGCGATAGGTTATCCCTGTCCGTAATACTTTTATGAATAAACTTTAAAGTGAAGAGAGGCCAGCATGGCAGACAGATTCACACTTTGTTATATGCATAATCAAATTTGTACATAGAATTACGGTCAAAATTAGAGCAGAACCAACCGGTCAACTAAATTCTGATTGTATATTCATTGCCAAATACGAGATACATTCGTACACTTCAAAAAATCAACTTGTTTCCTGATAGATTATGGTGCAACAGTGGGTAAAGCTATATAGCAAATAGCAATCGATTCATCGAAAAAATGTTGACAAATGTAAATGTGTATATAAAAGTTGTGGTTTACATTCAATTTGACATACACACTGACGTAAACATTAATGTTGCAATAATGCATCGGGAAGGCTGTTGAAGCCCATCCATACTGTATAATTTTTAAAAGTGGTTTGCCGAAGATTTTGGATTTTTTATTTTAGTACGACGAGTATTCAATTCCACTGACGTTCCACCGAGCAAAATATGCACAGTCTGCTGTTATGCGAGTCAAAAGTTAAATGTTTTTTAACTATCAAAATTATGTCTATGTTGTCTATTTACGTTGTCCTTTGTGAAGGCACCCCAATTACATGTCCTTTAAATTGAGCAAAGGCTAAAGTTCGAGCAATGATACAATGTTCAGTCAGTCAAATAAATTGTCGTCCTTTTTGTTAAGTAAACAAGGAAGATACACATATGCCAAACAGCAAACATGATTACGTAACATTGAATTTTTGAAATGAGGATCATGACAAGTTGCAACTTGTATTTGCGGTTGAACACCCTGCTTGAAAATTCGTCCCTGTTGCACCCACAATTAAAGAAGTAATCAAATTTATTCAAGTGTTTCGTTCAACCAATCCACGTACATATCTAATAATATAATAATTTTTATTGCATGTCAAACAAAAAAAAACTCATTTCAGGGCGCTCGTGGTGATTATGATTAATCTGTATTTAGATCAAGGGAATGTGTAAAAATCAGTTTCATCTCCCATTATTAAGCATTTGCGTTTATGATTCTCATGACTTCTCATGAAAATAAGAGGGCTTGTTGTTTGGCTATATAACTTATAATAACGTTAGGCTTAAAACGCTTATAATATGAATGACCGTGACAATCTTAAAGTCTAAGTCTAAGCCATACTACTACCGTTAATACATATTTAAGATTTTAGATCCTAATCCAATCACGCCTGAGTAGTTTTTAGTCAAAAAGTTCTAGCACTTTACGCATTACAGCCAACTATACTGCCGAGACGACAGATGAATTGGAGATAAGCTTTAGTACCTCATCAATAGGCTAATG
>JAQFZG010001151.1:0-23367 GCA_034695465.1 Entomobrya nicoleti | reverse complement strand
TTTCATCTTCATAAATCGGAAACTGATTAATAAATTCTTCGAAGCATTTTAATAAATAAAATAACGTCAGCTCAAGACTTCTTGTAAATCAGTATAGGTGTTCTTTCCAGTTACCTGTTCTCTAATCATGCAAGTATCAGTTTTTAAGCAGATGTGCTAAATTATATTGCTTTCAATCTTATACAATATGTCTTTGTTGTAACTAGCCTGCATGAATACTTAATGCCTAACTGACAACTAATTTAGCTATAAAGACCAAATTTTCGAACTAAAAAAGTTTCTTTTATATGAAATGAATTCACCGTCAAATTGATTTGCTCTCCTAAGGTACTTATGTTCTTATAAAAATTGAGTAAATAAATCACAATTTCGGCTGAATTTTAAGCTTAGTTTATGTTGCCAGGCATAAATTAAATTCATTTTTAAAAAGCCATTACCCAATATTTGTGTACTCATAAACTATTTTTCGATTAAAACATAAGATTTAGCCGCAAAAGAATGTGCTGCTTAAGTGTAACTTTCTTCCCAAACCAATTTTGAAACAAAATCAAGATTAGGCTCAGGATGATGTAAATTTAAGTCCAAATTTGCGTTAAATTCATATAAGGACAACTCCGCTTATAAATGCAAGTTGGCAAAACTAGCAATGTTTTCATGCCTTGCAGAATTAGCGTATGTAAATCCAGGTGAATCAATCTATTGCCATTATTCCATATTTGTTAGTAAACGTGTATATGAATAGTATGATGCAGGAGCGTAAACCAAAATATTGAGACTTGGCGTACGTGACAGGGCTTAAATTAGCAAATTTCAGTGGATGTATGTATTTAGTAGTCAAATTTTAGTACATATATACCACTTTTAGTTAGCTTAAACAATACTTTTGAAACAAAACTGGACTACTGATTTTAAGCATATGTGAAGTGCAGAAAAGCTAACCTGCTTACATACGTATACGCTAATTCCTTGAACCAGTGTTGCAGTGATAAGAAATTCATGCATGTACTCATCATTGTAAAACAACATACGCATCCAAACTTCCGATGTTTGTATAGACTGTATGAAATGTTATATTTTTAACAAGCAATTGACATGGCTCAAGTGGCATTGTTTTCTCTTGATCTTAAGCTTAGTTATTTATTCCACAAGTAGCTACTCATGTAAATAGTTGTGTACCTTTTTGGATATGAGTTCAGTTTTAATTTACAATAATTTTGATTTCCACTGAATTTGGTTGACGCAATTCCTAAATAATTATTTTCTTGATGAGTGATAGTGATTGACAACAACTGTCCATTTATGAAAATTTTAAAACATAAATAAAACAGAGCTAACTACTCTTTGAATTCGTATCCGTTAATATTTCACAATTGAATCACGAAGCCTAGCTTCTTCATCTTACCACTTATCGTGTTTTTATCAAGCTCGTAATAAATCAAATGGCGTCCCTGAATTTAAAGTGTGACAATTGTAAAATTGGGCTCAGTTTAGCAGAAAATTTAAAAATACATAAGTGCCTCCTTAGAAAGCACCAATGCGTGTTTTGTAGCAAATCTTTTGGAGTCAAAAAGAATCTTAACATTCACTATCTGGGACATATTAATGAGAAATCGTACTATTGTGACTTGTGAAAAGATTCGTTTGTAAGTGCCTCTGATTTGAGGAATCACATGAAGTCTCATACTGGAGAGAAGCCCTTTTCCTGCAAACACTGTCCAAAATCCTTCTCTAATAAGTCTAATATGAAACAGCATGACTTATTGCATGTTGGAATCAAACCATATAAATGCAAATATTGCGAAAAAAGTTTCACCCAGAAAAATCATTTGAAACAACACTTGAATACACATCAAACAGACACGGCGTTCAAGTGCAGTTTGTGTGCTCGTTTTCTTAGATCAGCTAGTGCTCTCAAAAAACACATTCAAGCACATACTGGGGAGAAACCTTACCGGTGCCATATGTGTGGCAAACAATTTGTAGAAAAAAGCTGTTTACAGCTTCACAAAAGTGGACCATGTTTCAACAAGCCCCACAGCTGTGAAGCTTGTCACAAGACATTTGGAACCAAAACGACGTTAAAGCGGCACATGGCAACTCACAGTGGTTTGAGACCATTTGTGTGTGAATTGTGTGGGAAAGCATTCACAGTGCGAAGTGGCTTGAAAACACATATCAAAGATGTGCATCATCAAATCAAAGAGCATACTTGTAATTTTTGTGACAAACGCTTCTCCTCTAAAACGCAGGTAGCAATCCACATGAGAGTTCATACTGGCGAAAAGCCTTTCAAGTGTAACATATGTTTAACTTCTTTCACGCAGCGAAGCGATTTAAGAAAGCATTTGGCCCTGCACAATAAATGAATATATTGTTTCACTTAAATTGCTCGATTGACATTCTACACAATGTATTAAGTGTATGTTTGGATTTCATTTTTTAATTTACAATATATGCTTGAATGAAAATTTAACAATGAAAAGTTATGAAATTATGTAAGCCTTTAATCCAAATATTGACAGAGCATTTTGCTAGCTGTTTTAAATGTTCTAAAATAAAACATGGTAGTAAAATAAATTGTAAATACTATTTAGGCCCATCTTGGTTTCCGATCAATTATATTTAATATTAAAGATACACTTAACAAAGTACATTTGATTCCTTTCGATTGATGCTATTTGGATATCTATTATGTTATTTTAATCTTTGGATTAACATGTTCATTCAAATCGACTGGTAATTGATCTCACAGGATTCAACATTATTAAAGTCTGGTTTGACGAGTTGTGACTTTGTGTGTTGGCTAAAATGGTCTGTTTGGTCAAACAAAATAAGTCAAAAGTCACACTAATCGTTATTCAACCCGTAATTCTTTTCAGCGCTTTTATGTGAATACTCAGTTTTTCCACAATTAATAATTTGTTAACAAAACAATTCAAACTCTTTGTCGTTAAGTCGAGTCCGTCCGTATGATTTACTCGTCTTACATGTTTTAAACTGACAATGGAGGGATTTTATTCTGTTTAGAACTACCACTTGACTGAATTAGGAATTTATTCCAAAATCAATTTAAATGTAATTGCCAAAATTATTCCAATTGATTATACAGAATCGACAAAAAACTCTCTTCATATTCTCGAATAGTAGAACACAAAAAGTGTCATATATGTTTAACTGCATTTGGCTACGATAAAGGATTATCACAGCATTTGATGGTCCAAATAAATAAATATTTGAAGTTACTTGATCAACTCGATAAATGCACTCTACAAAATAGTTGTTTTAATTTACGTTAAGTTAAAAAAATAAGTTGAAATAAAAATGCTTCGACAAAAAACCTGTACGGTTGCGTGCCTAGCATACGATTACAAAATATTGATAAAACAATTAGCTGTGTAAAAAATGTCTGATATATTAAAATTATATGACTATAAAATTGCTCAATTAAATAAATTGTAAATATTGTGTTTGCTCAGATGCAATATATTGTATTTATTACGTTTGAAAATAAAATGAGTATTTTTGTACAAATTTTTCTAACGTGTTTTAATTATTTACAGAATTTGAGTATGTATTAAATGTTGTATTATTATGATCGCTAAAATCGACTAGAAATAGGCATTGCATTTGGTAACATACTTAAATCCCGGTAAAAAAAAGTTTTAATGGCATTTTTGGTGAAATTTCCTGCGAACTTAAACGAAATAACCCAAATAACACGAACGTAGTCAACGACCAGATTTCTCGTATAGGCACGTATATAATATCACAATTGATAAATCGTTAGCACATTTATATAACCTTTTTGTCATTCATTAGAGCCCGTGTGCATAATTTACTAATTCGGTAAAATCAAAAGTGTACCTAATTCTTTGGTAAGGTTAAATGAAATCTTATGTCACACTCAAGAAATCGTATCCTTTACCTTAACCGCAATTAAACTCTCATGTTATTCTGTGTCAAGATTCAATCATGCAAAGCTAACGCCACTAATAAATGCAAGTTGATAATGTTGGCAATAAGCTAACGGTTTTAGCACATACAAATGCATGTTAATCCTTTGATTACGATTAGTACACATATGTTGGTACCTTGTACATAAATTGTTATGCGGATGTGTAGACACCAAAACATTGAACTTTGGTGTACGTGACTTCGTTTACTGACAAAGTATACTGGGAATTGTTGCAAATGCAACGGGATACGTTTTTTGTGAATGTGTATTTTAATTTGAATTACTTTGGGTAACGTATCGTTGAATGTATGTATACCACTTATGTGTAGCTTATTTATCACTTTTGAAATTAGTTTCTTAAGATTGTTGATTTGCAGCTCATGTTGCGTGCATAAGAGTTTACCTTCCTATTGAATTCCAAAAGTGTAAAACCAGTGGTGCAAAAACAAGCCTTTAATACACGTACTCGTCATGGTAAAAGTAAGCACACAACAAAAGTACAATAGTATGTTTATATCGCATTGCTGGCATGCTATCTTGTTTGACTAAACGACATGGTTTAAGTGGCATGTTTTTGCTCTGAACTTAAAGTCATTTTTTTATTTCCCAGTTAGCTGCGCAAGAAACTATTGTTATTTTGATGCTGAGTTGTAAATTTCAATAATATTTTTTACAGTCGTCGACCATTATCATTTTTAGTTTTTTTCTTTTAAATAGTGATAGTGACAAACCACAACCGACTTTTAATAACAAATTTGAAACAGAACACGGAACTAATTGCTACAATAGAACAGAATAAAATCCTGATGGTTAATACTAAAAAAGTGATTCACAGCTCCAAATTTTTTCCAATAAGTAATTAATAAGTTTCAGGTCAACTTATAACAAACTGATATGGCATCCGGGAATTTTAAATGTGATATTATGCGATGCGATTTTAAATGTGGAAAAGTGTTTAGTTCAAAAGAAAGTTTAAGAAAACATAATTATTACCATTTTGGAAGACACCAATGCATATTTTGTAACAAAGCTTTTCGGGGGCCAATTGAACTCAACATTCACTATCTAAAACAAATTAACGAGAAACCCCATTTTTGTGATTTGTGTGAAGATTCGTTTGTGAGTACCTATCACTTGAAAAGTCACATCAAATTTCATACTGCGGAGAAACCTTTCTCGTGCAACTACTGGCCAAAATCATTTTCTCAAAACTTCAACCTAAAGTCACATGAAATTATACATCTTGGAGTAAAACCATTTAAATGTAACCAATGCGAAAAATGTTTCAGCCAAAAAAGTAATTTGAAACTTCATTTGAATACGCATCAAACAATGACGCCATTTAAGTGCAGCTTGTGTTCTAAGTGCCTGGGATCAGGCAATTCTCCCAAAAACCACATTTATCGACACACTGGTGAAAAACCTTACAGCTGCCAAATCTGTGGGAAATCATTCCCAGACAAACGTGATCTACGTCAACATGAAAATGGACACACTTCTACCAAGAGTCACAGCTGTGACGAGTGCGGCAAAAAGTTTGTTAGCAAAAGAAAATTAAAGCGGCACATGAAAATTCACAGTAGTTTGAAACCTGTTGGATGTGAATGGTATGGGAAAGACTTTACATTGCGAAGTAGCTTGAAAACACATACGAAAAGTGTCCATCGTCAAATAAAAATTCACTCCTGTAATTTATGTGACAAAAAATTCTCGAGAAAAGGCTCGTTGGTGGAACACATGAGAGTCCATACGGGAGAAAAGCCTTTCAAGTGCCACAAATGTTTAATTGGTTTTGCGCAACGTAGCGGTCTAAGACAACACTTGTCCAACCATAGTTAATAGGCATTTCAATAACACAAATTATTTGAATAATATCTTATGAAGCCATATTTGTTTATAATGGATTTTAAATTAAAAAATGCCAATTATAAACGTATGTATATAAAAATATGTTGAAGATCTTTGAAGATATTATACGATTGATTCTAAAAAAATGTTTTAATATCGAAGTATTTACTATATGGCAGCTTCATTGATAAATAGCGACAACTTATTGAAATCGTATAATTTTCTACACACGGGCTACTGTCAATTGGTTATTTTTGGTTTGAATAAATATATTTAAATTAAGTGCTTTCAAAAAAGTAAAACACAAAGTCTCGTATATATTATTCGAGCACCTTTGTATGTAATAAAAACATGTATGTTGTTTTATTTCAAATTTAGACGAAAGTCATTGCTCCAAATTTTTACCAATCAATTTCTTCCTCGTCCTGTCCAAAATTCAGTTCGGTTGTTTGAAAATCCCTCTAATATTGTTTCATATTGTTACTTGAGTTAATAAGTTGCATAATCAATCAATAGATCCTACGTATACGTATATATACGTAAAGAATACACAAGCACGTCAATGAAGTCTAGACTGTTCTTTCTAAGCAGCTTAAATGAGAATACGGCACTACTAAAGGCGATTATCATTCATAAGAAATATGCAGTTGTTATTTTAAGTTGCAAATATATAGGTTTGCACATA
Organism: Entomobrya nicoleti; assembly: GCA_034695465.1. Classification (NCBI taxonomy): domain Eukaryota; kingdom Metazoa; phylum Arthropoda; class Collembola; order Entomobryomorpha; family Entomobryidae; genus Entomobrya; species Entomobrya nicoleti. The sequence continues at coordinate 16,879 of JAQFZG010001151.1, read as the reverse complement.
GTCGTCATCGTGCACGCAACAAAACTACATATATATTCAGATTTATCCACTACGACTGAATTGAAGGGAGTTTTAAGCTCACAAGTTAAAGCTAAATACATACAAGCAACAATGGCTTGAAAGATGCCCTTTTAAACCATAAATGCCACATTTGGTTTACCAATTGCATGCAACGCATTTTACCTTTTTGTGACCATCTACACACACAAGTAGGTTTGTAGTGTAAAAGCATTCATGTATATATTCAGGTAAGCACAAATATAAAACCAACGAATAAATACCTACTTTCTTACGTCGACCTATTGAGTCACGCCGCATTTTTTTACGTTTGTAACGTGTCATTTATTTTTTCCACAAGTAATGTATTTCATTCAGTGCACATAAATTGTTCGGATGAGTAGTTTTGAATTTCCATGTTCCGCTACCGTGCACAAAACAGAATTTATCCTTCTGTAAATAAATATTCGAAAAAAAATTTCTGACCTAATTTGTTTGGATGCTAGAAAGTAGTAGTGACAAAAACTGAACGTTCGGTACAAGTTTTGTATTGAAACCTATTTACTTCAAAAGGCCGTCTTTAAACTGTAAAATTAAGCTCCAATTAAACACTCAGCAGAAACTTTTTGACTATCTACCACAATAAGTTAAACTGTTCAATAGAAATGGAGCCCCCAAAATTTGAATGTAATGTTTGTAAAAAAGTGTTTGGTTTTAAAAAATTACAAATACATATCAAATTTATTTTATAATTCACCAGTGTTTATTTTGCGACAAAGTTTGGAGTCACAAGAAGGATCTTAAGATTCACTATCAAAGACATATTAACAAAAAAACCTTATTTTTGTGATTTGTGTAAAGATTCTTTTGTACGAAACAGTGATTTGAGATGCCACATCAAATCTCATACTGGAGTGAAGCCTTACTCGTGCAAACAATGCCCAAAATCATTCTCCCATAAGTCTAGCCTTAGTCAACTTGAGTTCCCGCATCTTAAAATCAAGCAATTCAAATGTAACCATTGTGAGAAAAGTTTTAGTCAGAAGAGTGGTTTGAAAGGCCCCCTGAATACACATCAAACAGACACGACGTTCAAGTGCAGTTTGTGTCCTCGGTTTCGGGGATCAGCAAATTCTCTCAAAAGACACATTCAAAGACATACCGGAAGCCCTACCGATGTCCAATTTGTAACAAACAATTTGTAGCAAAGAGTTATCTACAACTACATGAAAATGAACAATGCTTGAACAATCCGCACAGCTGTGAAGTTTGCCACAAGACATATGAAAACTCGTCATGATTTCGGAAAGTATTGCAAAGGACCTTCCCTTAAAAAAGGAAAAAAGATATCGACGTCGAGTTGTTTCATCAATATCTTAAACCTGCTTACATATTTTGCTATTCATCAAACTTACAACCTGTACTAAAAGTGAAGGGACTATATTCTCCCATCAAAACTAAATCTATTTTAATTGCGTTGTGTAGGAAACTAAATTTAACGTATTTAACGAAAACCCCGCTTTTTAATTTACTGTTCGCAATTAACTTCTCAGAAGCAGCTAAGATCTGCAATATTCAAGTTACATGCAAGCATGCATACATATTTATATTTTTCCTTGTTTATGCATCTCACCATGTTTAAAATATCCTCACTTTTTTCAGTTTAGTACTTTTCTTTGGTAATAGATATGCATTCAATCGTATTTAAAACTGCTCGCAACCCTTATCCTTTTTAAAAAACAAAGGCGAGTTGAGTTAAAAAGACATAGTTTTACTCATTGTGTGTTGGTTTCTTGTACATTACGTACGTAAGAGTTAAGCTACCTATGTAAACACTTACTCCTGACCCTATTGCTGCAATGAAAATGCATTAATGTATATAATCAACATAGTAAGTGTATACACGAATCATAGTACCCATTTGAGTATAGATTGTGCTGCGGATGATTTATATTCAACGTGTAAATCCCCTGGTTTAAGTAACATTTATTTCTCTTCACTTGAAGCCTAGGTTTGTTCTGTTGTGCTGGGATACAATGGACTTGACTTATGCAGAGCTCGACTTGGATAATTTGTTCTTCCTTGAAACATTAATAATTAATAACCATTTGAGTATTTAAGTATTCATAACAAATAGAGACAGGAGACATAACCAAATAGCTTCCAACTGGTTAATATTTAAGAAGTGAATCACGAAGGCTAGCTCCTTTTACTTACTTTGTACCTAGTTTTAATTAAACTCATAAAATTCTCAAATGGCATCCCGAATATTTAAATGCGATTTAAAAAAAAAAAGTGTTCAGCTCGAAAAACAACTTACGAATCCATATCAACAGTCATCTTGGTAGGCACCAATGCTTATTTTGCAACAAAGCTTGTAGTAGTGAAACAGATCTGAACATTCACTATCTCAGACATATTAACGAGAAAACCTTCGTTTGCAACTTGTGTGACCTGTCGTTTGTAAGTGCCTCCGATTTGAGAAGTCACATCAGATCTCACACTGGAGAGAAACCTTTCTCATGCAAACACTGTCCAAAGTCATTTTCCTTTAAATCCGATCTGGAAAGACATGCGTTATTGCATGTTGGCATCAACCATTTAAATGTAATCATTGCGAAAAAAGTTTTAGTCAAAAAACGACTTTATAACGCCACTTGAATACACATCAAACAGACACGCCATTCAAGTGCAGCTTGTGTTCGAAGTGTCTGTGATCAGCTAGTTCTCTCGAATACCACATTCGTGGACATACTGGAGAAAAGCCGCACCGATGTCAAATTTGTGAAATAGCTTTTTTACAAAAACATCATCTACGTGAACACGAAAATACGCACAGTTCCAACAAAAACCTCAGCTGTGAAATATGCCAAAGAAAGTTTGTTAGTAAAGTTACTTTGATAATGCATGTGGAAACTCACAGTGGTTTAAAACCTTTTTTGTGTGGTTTATGTGACAGAGCTTTTAATTCTAGAGGAGGCTTAACAAGGCATACTAAATTTGTACATCATAAAATTAAAGACCATACTTGTGATTTATGTGGCAAACGATTCTCTTCCATTTATGGAATGTCTGCACACATGAGAGTTCATACGGGAGAAAAGCCTTTCAAGTGTCTGATATGCTTAGTTTCCTCTGGACAGCAAAACAGTTTAACGTGGCATTTAGCCGCCCATAATAAATAATATACTTTGATGAACTAAACTTACTCGAGTAATATATTTTCCAATGTAATATTTAAATGTGGTTTGATTCCATTTGTTTAAATTTAAAACTTTAGTCTTCAATTAAAAAGTTGAAAAATGAAAACTTGTGCTACTTTTGTATCTAGACATTATTACAAATATTAAAAAAATAGTTAACCACCTCGTCCAATAAAATTAGACTTGTGATTCGTTGAAAAATAAAGTTTGATAATGAAATAAACTGTAAACCATTTTTATGCTGAGCTTCGATTACAATTTATTAATGCTGAAAATAAAACAACGCATTCTATCACAAATCTTTCAAACGTTTTCGACTTATTTACAGCATATGAGTACTTTTTACATGGGAATAATAAGTTCATAAGTTTTCCTATCTATTTTATCCTAAAGGAGCTGCAAGCATATCATTGATATAACATAGTGAGCATTCATAAATATTACTGTACCTTATCCGCTTAAACATTAGCTTAACTAATACATTATAGCTTATGTAAGTTCTTGAGTAGCATGATACAATGGAAGGGTAGGCTTGGTCCAGTAGTGCTCTAAAAGCTTGCAATGGACAAGAATGTGGGAGCATGACAGATAGCTGTGCAACTTAACCACTCGCAGAGATCATTTGCAACCTAGGCCCTGCTTTGACAACTCAAGCCTATCGAGATGGTATGAATTTCTACGTAGCCTTTTTTTCAAAGCAGGGCCCAACCTGCAAGTCTGCTTGAGGGTACAGCCAGCCCTGTATACACCTTACAGCTGTGTGCAGTCAGCTGATGCTTTGCTCCATTCTCAGGAAAACACCAAACCAATCATGTTGCTTGTTTACTTGTTATTAGCGATTTCAGAGAGTATCTTTTTGTTCAGTTGAATGCGGCGAGGTTTATAGTTTCCCTAACTAGTCAAGTCTTCACATAATTAGCTAATGTACGTTAAACTATTCTAGTTACATTTTTTCATATAAAAATAATGTTGTTTAAATATCAACAACTTTTGACTGAAAGAGATTTAGTCGAAAGTGTGCCTTCTTTTCATAACATTCTAATTTCAGAATCGGATTGTGTGATCCCAAATAGGAATCACACTGTCAAATGTCAATGTCATGAATAATGTCAAAGCCAAAGAATATTAAATAGGAAGCCCCAATAAAGCATTCATTTTTAGAGTAAAATAAATCGACAAAGAATTTAGTTTTAAGGTAAACACACATACAATCAGGCTCTTGCTCAAAATACACAATGCAATGTCGTCGTTAGCAAATTCGCAATATGTTGTTATTATTTTCAGATCGCTTTTATTCGTAGAGGTAATTTCAGATGATGAATTAAAACACGTGTCCATTTTGACGAAAAAGTGCAGTCTGAAATGTTTGACCGAGAATTGTACATTTACATTTATTAACGAAGGTAATTTTAAAAGAAACTGGGTATTTTAGTTAGCATGGCACGTTACATCACATAATAGGTAAGTTAGTATGCAATGTGTTAAATGATGAATGCCAACAATATGGCACTTTAAATAGTTTTTTATCTCCATCAATGTATTTGGTTTACTTGCCAAATTGCCAAAACATACACAAAGATTACCAAAACATTAGCTTAGAAGTATACAAACAATAATGGCGGTTATGGTTGAATTTTTTTTATTTTCAAAACCATGTAACTGACATGTGCTGGTTTTTATACAAAGGATATAAACTTTAAGATATTAATACAATGGTTTGTTACTTATATCGTATCAATATTAACTATGGACGACCAAATGACGGGTTAATTCGCTACGTTGCGCAAAACCTGTTGAACATTTGTGGCATTTGAAAGGCTTTTCTCCCGTATGGACTCTCATGTGTTCCACCAAAAAGCCTTTTCTAGAAAACTGTCTGTCACATATATTACAAGTGTGATCTTTTATTTGACGATGAACACTTTTGGAATGTGTGATCAAGCTACTTCGCATTGTAAATTCTTGCCCACACAATTTACATCCAAAAGGTTTTAAACCGCTGTGAGTTGTCATGTGCAATCTTACACTACTTTTTCTTGTAAACTTCTTGTTACATACGTCACAGTTGTGACGCTTGTTCGAACTGTGCCCATTTTCGTGTTGCCGTAGATGACAACTTTGCACAAATGATTTGTTGCAAATTTGACATCGGTAAGGCTTCTCTCCAGTATGTACTAAAATATGCTTTTTGAGTGATTGAGGTGATTCCATATACTTCGAACACAAGCTGCACTTGAATGGCGTCTCTGTTTGATGTGTATTCAGGTGCATTTTCAAATAGATTTTTCGAGTGAAGCTTTTTCCGCAATGGTTACATTTTAATGGTCTGATGTTAGTATGCACCATTTCATGTTGTGTCAGGTGAGATTTTTTGGTAAATGATTTTGGACACTGTTTACACGAAAAAAGCTTCTCTCCATTATGAGATATAATGTGACTCCTCAAATTGGGGGCACTAGCAAACGAATCTTCACACAAGTCACAATAGTAGGGTTTCTCATTGGTGTGTCTTAGATAGTGAATGTGAAGACCATTTTCAGTACTTAAAGCTTTGTCACAAAATATGCATTTGTGCTTTCCAAGATGATAGTTTTTATGTATTCGTAAATTACTTCGTGAACTGAAAACTTTTTCACAAACATCACACTTAAATGGTCGGGGCGCCATTTGAGATTGCTATGATTTTAATTGAAACTAGATATGCAGCAAGTAAAGTAAGATAGAAAACAGAAAAAAAAAATTCTCAAACTTGTCAAAAGTAGCAGGGTCTTGTCAGTCACTACCACTCTTTCAGTAAAGAAACGGACAACATTTATGTAAGGCGACCTCTGTGGAAATCAATTTTAATGCAAATGACATCAACAGTACAACACTTCACTTCAAATGAACAGAAATAAATGTTCTTGAAACCAAGAGATATACTCTTTGAAAATAAAATACCTGCAATACATTGTATACATTCATATAGGTACTTTGATGTGTACATGCATATATTTGGAATGTTGAGTGAATTCATGAATGCCTTGTGTATGTGTGTGGTTTGTGTACAAATGATGACTTAGGCTGTCACGTAAGCCAACATTTAATGTCTAGGTACATACTCACGCTTAAGACCATGTGCACGTCTTTTTTACTCTGGCTATTCTTGTATTTTTAACAGATAGGCAATACGAGTATCCAACGTGATATTCCGTCCAACAAAAAACCATATTTAGATCATATTGAATGTGTATTTCAGTAATATTGAAATAAAAACACTGAACTGATATCAATCTGGACATTTTGATGATTGCGAAGTACATGAGTAAGGAAAAACGTCGTATGAGAGTAAGCATGCTTTGTTTATGAGAATTGAATACTCTCTTATATGTAGTATATTAAAAAGCGGTATTTGGTAATTAAAAACTTCCTTTTCTCAATAATTGACACTAGACTGGATGTGGATTAGAACATGTAGGTTTCATTTGTTCTACAGGTAGTAAATTTGATAACTTTGCAAAATACATAACTAGTTTTGAAATGTTAAGGAAACATTCAGTTCGCCATAACTGTTTTTCTGCTTTAGTGAATGGGTCTGCAGTCCATTCGTACTTTCCGTCAAAAATACACTTTATGTAATGTAGCTATTATATTTGAAATTAAAGGTTTCAATACTTTAAATACAATGCATCCCATACAAAACAATTCTGTGACGTTATGTGTGCTCACTTTATCGATTATGATTTTAGACAAGACTAATACCATAATTTTAGCTTCTTAAGGATAACACAGACAGGGAAACTTATGCAGAAAGGGAAATGCATGTGGACTCTTAATATGAATTTCCAACAAGAAATTCATAAGTTTTTTGATGGGCGACACGACGGTGTTGGATGCTCAATTTTAGACCACACAATATTCTAGTGAAGGTTAAGGTTTTTGTTTTTGGGTTAAGAATATTTACTGCAAATTTAAATAATTATAACATTTATTGCTTTTGGTTGACCGAATGTTGTCGCACTTCATTTTAGAGTTCAATAGCAGTGAATCCTTTTTGGTTTTTATTAGTGGTGTTTAGCCTCAACCCGCTGGAATGTGCATAGGAAAGAAAACAAATGTTACACTTGAAAGGCTTTTCGCCCGTATGAACTCTTGTGTGATTTGATAATTTAGTTTTGGTCGAGAAAAGTTTGTCACATATATCATAAATGTGCTCTTTAATTTGATGATGAATTGCTTCCGTGTGTCTTTTTAATTCACCTCGAGCAGTAAAACTTTTATCACATAATTCACAAACAAAAGCTTTTGAACCGCTGTGAATTATCATGTGTTACATGAATTCCCATGAATAAGTATCGTGCTAGCCAAAGGTACTGGAAATGGAAATCTTACTTCATCAAGCGCTTAGCTACGTTCGTGGAGAGTAAAAAAACAATTAATTTACATGTCTGGCTTATAAGTTGTTTATAAAAATTCTTTTGGATTACGTCTGTGATAATAAACTTGGGATAAAAAATAAGTTTGCACTGGATTGTTTAGTAACATTAATCCACATACATTCTTGGCTTATTTAAACCAGCTGCCTGCTTGCAAGCCTAGAGATATATTTTTGTATTTTTTTTACCAAAACTTTTAAAAGTATAAGCGAAAAGGCTTTCGATATCCAAATATTGATAAGGTTAGTGTGCTCATAACTTAAACTAACGTAGTTTCGATCCGAGCGTATTCAAATATTATATAACTTATTAATGAACTTGGTATTTTCCATTTGCCTCTGAATGATTCTTTTATCAGATTAGTCCATTTCTAGAGAAACTTTGAGTTTGAAAACGGACGAATGGTAATTTATAGCCACAATTCATTGACTTCTCGATATCCATTTATTATGATTGTCCACAAATACAGAAGTAAGTAAATCCTCAAGTACGTACGTTTGTCTTTCAGTATTATCTACTCCTACATACTTTGCTGTTTAAACATTGATAACTTATTTCACCGACTTAAGTGCCAAGAAGACGTCATTTTAGAAGTTAAAATTGCCGTTTTAATTAATGGTGTCATTCAATTTGAGAAAATGGGCTCGAGCAATGCCAAAAAAGCGATGATTCGAAAGTTTTTCCCACTTACTGTACTACCCATTAGTGCTTATGTTGGAATTTATTTTTAGAATGCCCGTAAGCTGTCTTTGGTCAGATATTTTTTGACCTGGCCTGGTAGTTACTCAATACGTAGGAGTTCCTTGCATCATTTAATATTTTCGAAAGATAAGCTGACCTTCGGAATTACGAAAAAAGTTCTGTCGGTAAAGAGATATTGGTGGAAAGGTGTTCTTATTACTTAAACCTACGTAGTTTTGGTTTCGGCACATTAAAATATTATAGAAATTATCTGGGAACCTGGTGATCACAATCGGCCTTTCATGGTTTATTCTATCAGATAAGTCAACTTTCTTTAATAGCTAGCTAGGAGCTTTTAATAATAAGTTCACGCTAGATAGACGCTGAATAACTAGATTTCACGCTCAGCTCACACTTTGCTGAGTGCAGTGCAGATGGCGTGAGAAATTTGCAGATTCATCCAAGCTTTCTACCTAGCAGCTCTGCGACCTCCTCTACTCCCTCTCGAGGCCTTGTTCTGAAAGCTTGGATGAACCTGCAAATTTCCCACGCCTTCTGTCCTGTATACACTTTGCTGTGCAGTGCGTAGTGTGGTGAGGTATTGCTTTGCTCCATTCTCAGCTAGCCAAACCAGACATGTTGAATGTTTATTTGACAATAGTAGTGGTCTCTTCTTCTGCACTTTATTACCTCTACCGTGTTTACTCGGATACATATTTAACTAACCAGTTTTTAAATTAAATAAGTAGTTTAATGTATGTTAGCTTTAACATTTTTGGTACAAAACCCGAGTCAGTTTGTTATAATTATCAGTTTTGTCCATGCTTAGAAATAAACACTGAGAGTATTTAATTATTTTAGCTACTTATTTTATTTAAATGTTCGATTTCATTTGCTGGTGTAAATTAGTAATGTTAAATAAATAAGCAATTCAGACCGGCCAATCACCATATATTCCACCACCAAACCACAATTGATAAACTACCTATAATGAATAAATAGCGTGTGCTTAGCGTGTTTGAAATGAGTAACATATTATTACAAAGTGGTTGAAAAATTCTATAGCTGAAAAATAGTTAAGCAGATGGTTTTATTTGAACACTTGTTGTAGATATTTTTATCATCTGTGAGTAGAAATGTACAAACACCTTCAATCGTGCAATGCTAACGTCACTAGAAAATGCAAGTTGACAGTGCTGGCAATACCCTAGCAGTTTTTGCGTACATATGTAAATGCATGGTAAACATTTTAGTACTATTAGTTCATATATGTTGGTACCTTGTAATATGCATATGTCGCTGTGCGGATGCGTATACACCAAAATATTGAGCTTTGGCGTACACGACATCGTTTAATGACAAAGCATATAGGAAATCAATGGAAAGCATTAACGGAAGGAAAGGAAAAGAGAGAATAATTATTTGGGTTACCGTAACGTTGAATGTATGTCTACCATTTATGTGCAGCTCATAAGCCCATAATTGCATATGAGCTCACCTTCTCATTGTCAGTTATTTCCAAAAACGTAAACCCAGTGATGCAGATACAAGTCATTTATGCACGTGCTTGACATAGTATAGGCATACACATTTCAAAAGTACATCATTCTGTTTGTATTGCAGTGCGGACATGCTATCTTGATTGACTATTAAAGCTCTTGGTTTACATGGCATTTTATTCCTCTCAACTTCAAGTGAATTTCCCAATCAGTACGTAAGTATTGTTATTCTGCTGTTGAGTTAGGGTTTTCAATAACTATTATTCTGATAATCAGAGTTCAGCCAACATCATTCTTACTTTAACTTGGTCTTGGTTTAAAAAGTGATAGTGACAAACCCCAACCGAATTTTTCTGCCCCAATTGCTCCTGCAGACGAGGATAGCTTCATGCTGGTAAATACTAAAGAAGTAATTCAAAGTGCCAAATTCTTTGCAATAAGTGCTTAATAAGTTACATTTAAACTCATAACAAACTGAAATGGCATCTGGGAATTTTAAATGCGGTATTTGTAGAAAAACCTTTATTTCAAAAGAAAGTTCAAGAAAGCATAGTTCTTATCATGTTGGAAGGCACCAATGCATATTTTGTAACAAAGCTTTTAATAGATCAACTTTCCTCCACATTCACTATCTAAGACATATTAACGAGAAAGCGCACTTTTGTGACTTGTGTGAAGATTCGTTTGTAAGTTGCAATGAGATGAAAAGTCACATTAAATCTCATTCTGGCGAGAAACCTTTCTCGTGCAAACACTGCCAAAAAACATTTTCTCGCAAATCTGACCTCATCCGACATGAGTTAGTTCACCTCAACATCAAACCAATTAAATGTACCCATTGCGAAAAACGTTTCACCAGAAAAAGTCATTTGAAAGACCACATGAATACACATCAATCAGACACGCCATTCAAGTGTAGTTTGTGCTATCAGTTTCTAGGATCAGCTAATGCTCTCAAAAAACACATTCAAACACATACTGGTGAAAAGCCTTACCGATGTCAATTTTGTGACAAAGCATTTGCCCGAAAATACAGTCTACAACATCATGAAACTGAACACAGTTCCACACAGCGTCCCAGCTGTGAAGTATGTCACAAAGAGTTTGTAAGCAAAACCAGTTTAAAGCGACACATGACAATTCACAGTGGTGTGAAGTCGTTTGCATGTGATTTATGTGGGACTGCATTTACAGAAAAAGGAAGCCTGAAAAAGCATACCGAAGCAGTTCATCATCAAACTAAAAATCACATCTGTAATTTATGTGAAAAACGATTCTCGAGAAAAGAATCGATGGTGACACACATGAGAGTTCATACAGGAGAAAAACCTTTCAAGTGCCACAAATGTTCTAAGGCTTTTGCACAACGTGAGGGGTTACGATATCACTTGGTCAACCATGGCTAATTTTTAAAGTAAAAAGTTGCTGAACTAGAACTCTTTCACAGCATTGGAGCCTATAAAATGTAGTTTTAAAGAATTAGTAATTGTCAAGAACAACAATTTTTACATAAGATTATGCTTACGTACCTCCGGTTTTTATAAATACTTCCAAGCAAATTCTAATAAAATATTTCTTGGTACATAAGTTTAATTACTAAATGATTGAATGAATACCAGAAAATGTGAGAACTACCTAGTGCAAAATTGTAAAATCTAGTTTTGTTGTTTCCCCCCTCTAGTTTGTAAATTGTGGGTTTGTTAATCTTTGTGCGTTTCAAAAAAAAGTTAATTTGTACTTAATTATTTATAAAAATGGTAACTTATGTTTAAAAATTAATAAAAAAGCTAAATTTATATATATTTATTAATGAAAAAGTTTAATTTATATAAAATTATCAATACGAAAGCTTTATTTATGTGTAATTATTAATAAAACAGCTTAATTGATATTTAATTATTGGTTTGTAGAATTAATTAATATTTCGTGATTGGTTCAGAGGGTTATTCAATTCTAATGGAAAGTATTCTAATGATTACTATACAACAAAACAGTATATCCCTCAAAATTTTGTTCCAACGTGTATGTGAATACACACAAGAGTCAACTGAGTTCCAGTGCAATTTTTGCTACAGGTTTACTGTGTTATAAAAATAAAATTCGTATGAATTGACATGAATTTACTTTCGTAATAATTATCCTTTTGTCGATTAATCTTATCAGAGGTATTTTTTTTTATTAGAAGTCGCACAGTTTTCTTCTGGAATTGGAAAGTTATCAAGGGAATTCCCACTTCCAACTGAATCTCTTCGAGTTAAAAGCCATTCCAGTTTTTTCGCTGAAATGCCATAGTTAACCATACGACTTTTCAAACGCAATCGCACTCCACAATGTTAATTTTACTCTGAAGACAAGGTTACATTCATTAATTCATTAGGTTAAGCACAATAATCAATGCAAGTTGAAAATGCTGGCAATATTTTCAATGCCAGCAGTACTGCACTAGCATAAACAAATGTTCATTTGAAGAAATATGAAGCTTGTTTCATAAATGGGTGTAAACTTAGTAGTGCATGTATCGTATTATTTCTATAAGTCCACATCTGTTGGTAAATGTGCACATCCCTAGTTTTATTTATTCTTGTATGTGGACCTAAAAATGGTAACTTGGCGTACGTGAGAGCGTATACATTATTAATTAATTCATCACAAACCCTTGCAGCAATTAGAAAGCATCGTCATCCTTTTGTGGTTAAATATATATATAAATTTAAGTGTTTGGGTACCTCAACATCAAATGTATGCGTACAGCTTGTATGTAGCTGAGACAACGTTTGAAACTAGCATTGGTTGTTATTTACCCACATCACATGCAACATTCATAAGTTCCCTTATCCATTTGATCCGCAGCATACATACTAAAAATACTGCAGTGGCAAGGCGTTCATGCATGTACTAATTCAAGTTGTAGCCCACACGAATAAAAGGTACCTATTTGCTTACGTATGATACTGAAGTCAACCTATTTTTACCGAGAAAAAGCCGTGGCAGTGACGTCTATTGCCTGGAACACTAGTTTTGCATATCCCATTCGCTGCTTAGACCAACAGTTAGTTCTGCTTTCCAGCTCAAATGTAATTTTCAAAAAACTGGTTTTACACATGGCTCAGCTTACATCAATTTGCCTGTTTCTTTTCTAAAGGAGTGATAGGGACTTACAACTCTCGACCATTTAGGAATTGTGTACATTGACAATAGTCCTCAAATAACACGATTGTTTCCTTTATGAAAAACGTTATTTAGGAAGTGACTCACGAAGCCAAGCTCCTTGTGTTTACTACTTATCTTTGAGTTCTTAAAACGGTCGAAGTGACGACACAAGATTATTACAAAAAGCTTGTAGTTACGACAGATCCAAATACCCAAAAAAACGTTGAAGGCTACTTTTGGGAACATTATTTTATTTTTAAACACAAGGTCTTTCTAAGTACTGTTTATCAAATTTAAATTAAACTCAAATGGCGTCCCAAAATATTAAATGTGAAATTTGTATAAACGTGTTCACCTCCCGAAGCAAGTTAAGAGTACATAATTACTATCATCTTGGAAGTTACAAATGCCTATTTTGCAACAAACCTTTTACTAGTGCAAAGGATCTTAACATTCACTATCTGGGACATATCAATGAGAAACCACACTTTTGTGACTTGTGTGAAGATTCATTCGTGAGTGCCTCTAATTTAAGAAGACACATAAAATGTCATACTGGAGAGAAGCCTTTATCGTACCAACACTGCTCGAAATCATTTCGCACAAATTTGACCTGACACAACATGAAAGGGTGCATACTAAAATCAAACCATTTAAATGCACTCAATCCGAAGAAAGGTTCACCCGAAGCGGTAGCTTGAAAAAACCCTTGAATACACATCAAACAGAGACACCATTCAAGTGCAGCTTGTGCTCAAAGTGTCTGGGATCAGCAGGTTCTCTCAAAAAACACATTCAAGGACATACTGGTGAGAAGCCTTACCGATGCCAAATTTGTGATAGAGCCTTTTCAGAAAACCGAAATCTACGGCGACACGAAAACGAGCACTGTTTCAACAAAACCCACAGCTGTGCAATATGCAATAAGACGTTCGTTCAAAAAAGTAACTTGAAGTGGCACGTGGCAGCTCATAGTGGATTGAAGCCTTTTATTTGTAATTTATGTGGAAGAGTATTTACACAGCAACGTGGTCTGAAAACACATACTAAAGTGGTTCATCATCAAATTAAAGATCATATTTGTGATCTATGCGACAAATTGTTTGCGAACAAAAAATTGTCAAATCACATGAGAGTTCATACGGGCGAGAAACCCTTCAAGTGCAAACGTTGTTCTCTTACTTTTGCAAGTGCCAGTGGGTTATGCAATCATTCGGCTAAACACCATAAATAAGTTCCAAAAAAATTCAGTCCTTGCAAACACTAAAATACATTGCGGCAAAGTGTGCTCAACGACAGGCATTTTATATTTTAAATGTTTCAATTTACTGTGATAACATATATTCCAAAACCAAAAACCATCATCTTATTATTAAGGATATCATAATTCGTAATTTTGTCACAGGATTGTTGTAAAAAATAAAGTAAGGTTTTTATGTCTAGCTACGTAACCATTGGATTTTCTAAAGCACAAAAACACATATTTTTACATCAATAAGCTTGTAAAATATGTATACAAGTGTTAAGTGTTTATATTATCAAAGGTTCATACCATATCTCCAATTTAATAATCTTGAATAAATTGAACCGAAATATGTATAGGAAAAATTAAGGATTTAAGATTTTAACTTGTAATGATACTCATCTGAGTTTTTCCAATAAATTTATGTATTAGAAATGAATAAGTAAGCACATAAGAAAATAGTATGGGAAAATGAAAATGTCTTAACGCTTAAAGAGTTTATTGTATCGTAGGCGAGTTGATAATGTAAAATAGTGTTATAATAAAGTAAGATGTAAATAAATTTCAGGCCAAGGATGCTACCTGATGTGTTGCATCAGAAAATTAAGTTATTTCTGTAAGTGGAAAGGAATTGAGCAACTAAATTAATTTTAATAAAAATGAGAAAGCTTTCTTACGCAAACACTAAACAAAAGGGCCAGATTGATTTTAGTAATTGATTGTAATGTAAGTGCAATGTGTTAATAACGTAAAATGTTACACGCAACATGCTGCTCTAACATTAAATATCCCCAGGTATTTTTTATACAATCCAACTTTGGTAAAGTCTCATGTAAACTTAAATCCCAAATTTCTGTTAAACTAATACAAAGCTGATTATACTAATAAACGCAAGTTGACCATACTGCGACAATGCACTCAGAGCTAGCAGTATTCTCATGTAAAAATAAATATGAATTGTGTAATGCTTATTGGTACTGACATGCTTAAAAATAGTTTGACACGTACATATTCTGTAAAATACTGAACATTAGGCGTACGTGATGGCGTGAGCATGATCATTTTAAACACAGTCAACCGAAGCGAGTGGGACGCATCCACTTTAGTTTATGCATATGTATTTTAAAGTTTAGATGCCATGGGTAACTTAACGTTGAGTTTAAACATATGACTTGTAAGTAGCTAAGACAATACGTTTGACACTTTTAAAAGGGATTGCGAATTAGCAGTATATGCTACAAACAAATGTATTTTTCGATCCATTTGATTCCGAGAATACCATATACAGCGCTGTATTGACGAGGTATTCTTTACTACTCATTATTGCAAAAGTGAATACGCATAAGAGTGCCCAAAAATGTATGTACTGTGTTGCAAGTAGCGTTTATTTACCTCTAATTAAAAGCCTAGTCGCCAGTTGCTGCTCAAGATAATAGTTTGTTCTGCAGTTTACTTCTAATTTGCAATAAATTTCCCAAGATCCTAAGTGACATGGCTTTGGTATGTTTCTTTCCTTAAAGAGTGATATCGATTGACAATACCCGCCTATTTGGGACAATTTTGAGAAAAAATACAACATCCGTAGCCCTTAAACCAGTTGTTTCACATAATGAACGTTTACATTTAAAAAGCCAGGATCTTTGTATTTACCGCTAATTCAGTTTCAGTTAATCTAATAACAAGATCTAATGGCGTCCAAAAACTTGAAATGTGATGCTTGTGAAAAAGCGTTTAGTTCTGAAATAAGTTTACGGGCACACTATAATTGACATCTTGGCAAACATCAATGTGTATTTTGTAACAAATCCTTCAGAGATGTAGATGTTCTTAACATGCACTATCTGAGACACATTCGGGGGAATCCACACATTTGTGAATTGTGCAAAGATTCGTTTGTGAGTGCTTTAGGCTTAAGAAGCCTCAGAAGGTGTGCTCAAAAACACATTCAAGGACATACTAGAGAGAAGCCTTAACCATGTCAAATTTGTGACAAAGCATTTGCACTAAAATATCATCTACGACGCCACGAAAATAGCCACAGTTCGGACAAAAGTCACAGCTGCGAATTATGCCAAAAAATGTTTTCGAGCAAATATAATTCAACGATATACATGACCACTCACAGTGGTTTGAAACCGTTTGTCTGCGTAAAATTCGGAAGAGTGTTTACGAAACAAAGTAACTTGAAGACACATACTAAAGTGGTCCACCATCAAATTAAAGATCATATTTGTAATTTGTGTGGTAGAAGATTTTCTTCCAAGTTTTTGTTGGAGTTACTCCTGTGAGTTCATACTGGTGAAACGCCTTTCAAGTGTCATATATGTTTAACGACATTTGGAAACAAGAGTGTATTTACAAGCCATTTGACCGCCCACAATAAATAAATATTTTAGTTCAAATTAATTACTCAATTAGTGTACTTTGCAGTGTAATATGTTTAAGTTTGAAGATAATATGCTTCAATAAAAATGTTTTCATGAAATTTGTGAAATTTTGTAAATACATTTTAATTTAAAATAAACCCAGTAAACTTTTAAATAGGATTCTCTGTAAAACAAAATGTTTAACTATTCATTTTAAATGTTTGGGTGATATTACGTAATGTTTGGGGTCGATTACGTAATGTTTTGGGTCGATTACGTAATGTTTGGGATCGATTACGTAATGTTTGGGATCGATTACGTAATG
>JAQFZG010001150.1:0-23369 GCA_034695465.1 Entomobrya nicoleti | reverse complement strand
TTTTTTTACTTCTTCGTTTTAAATGCATTTTAGGGAGTAAAATAATAAAAAAAAGCTTATGTTTTGTGCTTGTTAGCTAACTTTACTTGACCGACTGTGTTAAGAAGGATGAAGTATTGAAGTATGCATTCATGATACGAAATGAAGTGTTAGCTGGATTTAGCATCATCGCGACTCTGCCACCACCACCATGCTCTTCTACTTGGGTTATTGCTTTGCCTAATGCTATTGTAATATGTCCTTTTCCAACTGCACACATAGAACACACACAGATATTTTGCACAGATATGCACATATAATATTACGAATGAGTGTAAGTGTTCATGCATATAAGACTTAAGTACCTACCGATACCAATGTAATAATGGTTAGAAGAAAAAAAGTGTTATCCATGTGTATACAGTTTAAAACTGCTTTGACGTATATGCACAAGTTTCCTATATATTGAACTTTTTGTTCTTTTTTAACACACACTTGGTTCACATATATTGGTTCAAATGTGAGTGTTTGTGTGTGTTGTTTGCGAGCGGCTCTCTGCTCGGATCTGATCTGATTCTCTTCTCTGTAGTATGGCAAAACGAAGAAGAGATGGGAATTGCGGAGATGTATATATGGCAATAGTTAAAGGAATAAAGTACGTTTAAGTTCCTCCCTGGTTTTATGCCTGTTTTTTGGAGCCCCTCTCTCTCTCTCTACTTGTTTGAAGAGTGAGTGCCAGGCCATAAGAAAGCTTGCAAAGGTTCGGAGGGGACGCAGAGTGGTTTTTGCTTGTGTGATATGATGGCAGTTTAAGCAACCCTGTCTTGAGCACCAACTCACGTTGTTGTAATAATTTTTGCAGAAAAAACCTGGTATTGCGATTTGCAAGCATGGTTGTTTAAATACAAAACACTAAATATACAAGCAAAAGTGATCTGCTGCAGAAGAGGACGAGACGAGTGTCGTGAATTGCAAGATTGCAATTTTTATGAAAAACCAAAAAGTGAGGTGTGTGCAAAGTACAGATATGTGACACATGTAAAAACATTTTGAATTTAAAAAAAGTAAACAGTTCCAGTTCAGCTTGAAGATAAAAAAAGTGCAAGAAAAGAAGAAGCCAAAAAGATTAGCTTGCAAAAGAAGTGCCACGAGAAAGGGTGAGTTTCCTCAATCCGCTTGGATTACGGTTTTTTGATATTTTATAAACTTTCATCACTGAACAAAGATACATGAGCCACACACACAACTCAAAACTCAACCACGACATATCAGCAACGGTGAGAGGGTTGTTGGCTGAGAAATGCTAAAGATTCCTTTGCTGTGTAAGCTGCTTTCTGTGAGTGTACAAAAAATGTACGCTATGTACTTTGTTTCTACTTCACCCCTTCTTATAGCTTGGCGTACTGCCTGTTTTCTCCTACTCATCTGATCTGCTTGCTTTCTCTTCCGCTTTGCTTTCCTTCAACTGAGTTTGCGGGTGACTTTCAATGAAACCATTTTAAAAGGTTTGTGAACCGATTTTAGAATATTTTTGGCCAAATAATATTCTAATTTATCTACAAAGTTTTCGTGCATAATAGGTACACTTGCATAATCAATTTTTTATGTATTCGTAAGCACAATTAGTAGCATTTCTGTATTCCGTGGGATCGTGGAACAGAAATTTTCTCAGCAGATTAGAAAAAATATTTCTGAGTTATTTCCAAGAATTCCCATGAACGTCTTTAGAAAATAAGGTGTCTCACTTCACCCCTTTCCAGCATCCTTTAAGCATTGCATTTATGTATGCAACAAAATATCTATGTTCAATCCACACTTCCGTTTTTTTTACTTCCTACGATTTTGATCATAAATCATATTTTTTAAATTAATTTTTAAGATTTTTTTTTAATTAAAAAAATTATGATTGATACTTCATAAAATTCCATTGATTTTTTATTTAATATAAAAAACTTAGAATATTAAGACTAGACACATGTTAGACATAGTTTCTTCATCGATTATTTGCTTCGTTGAATAAGTCATACAAGCAAGTCAAACGTGTCGTTTTTCAGTGCACCTTTGATAATTGAATTATTAAGTATAAATTATTCATTTCAATTAGCACGGTAATACCAACGTTTTTATATTTTTTCGTCATGCACATTTTACTATACTTCACACCTACCTGAAATCGTGCAAGTTATTAAAGCATTTTTTTCCACAGAAGATACACTTTATTTGGTTTTGCTAGATTTGTTTCATTGCCCAATTGAAATAGCATTTTTTCTCTAAATATTTAACACAAGAGCATGTGCAAAATGCTACAAGGAAACAATAATGTGACTTGCTTCTAAACAATTCGATACATCTTGTAGAATTCAAGTACTCAAATCATGAACAGCATGTTTCTTTCATAAATAAAAAAAAGTTTCTGAAAATGATTAAAATCATGTAATTATCGAATGGTCTATTAAACAAATTGCATTGCGTCTGAAACAAACTCAATATTAATACCTTGCAAAGTTTGTTTCTGATACAACCCTATAAAAAATTATTCCTTCATTAAAATTATGATTGGTCGATTTAGATTAGGATTGGATAAGAGCAACTCATAAAAATAGCATATCAGCCAAGCTCAACAATGAGACAAGCTATAAAACTACCCAAACAAAATACAGTAATTGAGGGTGCAATAAAACTTGCAAGAAGTGCAGCATTTTTTAGCAAGTCAATAATGATGAACAATTCATGCTTTGTTTAGTGCATTGTAATGTTACATCAATAGACAAGGTGTACGTTCGTTGTTCGTTGTAATACAGTAATTCGTAGTTACTATTCTACTTATTATGTTAATTCTTCAGTCTAATAAATTAAACATACATCTTGACTCAAATAGCAAATAACAATAAAAATATCAACAAGACTATTTATAAATAAGTAACAATTAAAGAACAATTAAATTATGTGCTAACAAGGCGCACACCCACAACTTTTTTCCGTTATTGAGTTACCTCATATTGCTTGCTGACAATGAAATGACTCGATAAATTGCACTGCATGCAATATTTGCTAAAAAAAACCGGAACGTAACCAACAATTGCACAAAAAGAATGCAAATCTTATTCAGTAGCAGTTTTATTTTAAACATTTAATGTCAAAATGCTCCCTGAAAATGTACATAAATGTAACAATGACAAGATTGAATATATTTTTTGTGCTCTCTGTTCGACGTACAACCTACAAATAGGCTTGAAACATTGGAAAGGATTAAGCAAAATAAGTATCAGGATTATCAAATTCCATTCTATGATAGTTCATCATTCATAGCATAATTTTTCATTATCATTCGTATAGTTTTCAATACACGATGCCTTTTAAATCTTTGCAGATTTTTTTACTGCTAATGTTTCTCAGATGTACATGTGTACTGCATTTTAGTGCAAAACGGTTTATACGAAGACACATACATGATGCAAGAAACAAAATCTAAAACGAAACCTGTTTCCTGCACAAATGCAAATCTGTACAAAGTCTGTTGCTTGCATTTACAATCTTCAATAAGATGGGTTAGCTTATAATGACGTGTTGTAAACCAAGTTCATCGTCATTCATCCCAATTACCATACCACAGATAGTACAAAAGATTAAATAAAAGAAAGGCCATGACCATCTTCGTTGGATTACATGGCTTTAACTGCATTTTACAGAGATATATTGAAATACCTACTTTCTTTTAGTGTAATGTTCTTGTCACATAAAATCTATAGTCACAAAAAATTGGCATTCAATCCAATCCAGTGATGTAAAAGTAATTTACATAATTTCCAAACATTACATGAGCGCAGGTATGCAACAAGCAGTCTAGAAAGATTTTCGTTACCCAACATTTTTGTTATAAGATTTTGAACACAAAGTATATAGGTAATTTTATAAATTAGGTGATAATCAGTATTCAATCAAGCAAAAGTTAGCATGTTCAACATAAGTTGCTAGCTGAAGAAGGTATTCCACTACTCCAGAGGGAAAAGTAGCATTCCTTGTGTGCCTACACAGATAATTATTAGGTGTGCAATATTCTGATCACATCATCATCACTGTTTGCTGTACACATTTATTGCCATGTTTCAAGTTTGATATAAATGTATGAATGCATTGCTCATGTAATGTAATGTAGAACCAAAACTGTGTTCGCTCACACAAAAAGAAGAAATTGATAAGAAAAGATTAATAGCATTTTAGGAAAGTACACCGTTAATCGGTGAGCTTGTAAAAAAGTACAGTGTATTGACTTTCCTGGGGTGTTTCATTTTGGAAACTTGAAGATGTTCATACACTAGCCGCTGATCCACCCGCTTTGTTGCGTCTCATAAGCATTTGCAATCTTGCAAATAAAATATATATAGACCAGACCAGGTAGCAAAAGTATACTTTTTTGTATGCGATGATAACTTGATGAATTCGAAAACTACAAGAGAAAAAAAGGAGAGTCACAATACCAGTTTTTATGATTGACACTGACAATGTAAGTGTATAAAAATTTCAAATTCAATTTTAGGGTTAAGCTTGCAAAAAATGAAACATGTTATAAAGCAGTGAGTCTTGCAGCAAGTCAAAAAAATAGCAAGTTAATAATATACATAACACATTTACATTTATCCATGCACCGTAATCTTTATAAGGATTGCATTGCAAAGCCTACACTTTTCCTTTCATTCTTAAATCCGGATATGTCAACTTACACACTTATCTCTCAAAACCCCACCACCAACACCACAGCACCCACACTGTTCTTTTGCATACTTTGTTAGACCTTTTTCGTTCGCAATTGAAAGTTTCTTCGTGATTGTTTCACTTCTTTATTTTCTTGCCAATCTTACTGATCATTGCTACTGATAGTTTTTTCTCTGGGAAAATGCCCATTTTCCGTTCAGTTTATTTTAAGCTCATAAGTGTAAACGCTTAAAAAATACAATTGTTGTACAGCATATACCCCTGCAAACAAAGGATGACTACATGTAATACATCCTCTTTAAAATACCTTCGTGTCTGCGCATTATCATTAACCAGGTAAATAATTGTAAAAGCGTACATTACATTATCATAGCCAGCATCATCCCTATCACTAGCAAATTGCAACATTATTTCCGTAAAAAATGAAAAGTTTAACCCATAAGTACACGTTACACTGTACGGGTAAGCGACATCTAACAATGTTGCATTGTATAAACCAACAATGATATTGTGATGGATGACTGTGATGAGAAAAGGGATTACAGTGGAAATAGATGCAGTTGAGTTGCATAATAACTGCTTTTGCTTTGCTTTTTATCACAGCTCAGCAACAGCAAACTTGCCTTTTGCCGTCTTTTTTTTACCTATTCAATTTTACTGACTCAATAATATGAGTAAAGACTATGATGATGATCCTCATTTACTACTACTGTGTTGATGATGATGCTGTACATTGTTCATGCTACCACAACAGGTTTTCTATGAACTTGGTAATAGTTGCAAAGAGTGAAGGTAAGCAACCCGTGGACCAGTAGGCCAGAATAGGTACACACACAAAAGAAGAGAACCCCAACCGAAACCACCACCACCGCAATAAATTATACATAACGCATGCATGCAAGATTTTAAGATATCATGTACCTCTGCACTTCCAGCCAGGTAGAAAGAAACATTTTGTACAAAGTATGTTCATAAGACAAGTCATAATACAAGACAAGTGCATGTGTTTGAGTGATGTAAGAAATCACAGGCAGAAGAGCAGATAGCTCCACACAAAGTAATATAATGATCCATTTTATCGTAACAGCTATAAAAATTGTATAAATTTAGAAAAATGGTGAGAAAGATGCATTTGCCAGAAAATAAAATGTAGAAAAAAATTGTAATGACTATTGAAATGGGATGGGTTGAAGAAGCTCCTTTGTAAAAAGATGTACAACTAAACCATGAAAAGGTGTATAACTTTATAACTATGTTTAATGTTTAATGCATTTTTTAAAACTTCTCTTATGAAATACCTATGCACACGGGTAGCAAATTATATTGCATGTGGTTCATGTGTGTGTGAACGTCAAACCAAACCAAAGTAAACCCGGTTTTACATCAAAAACCAAGACAAGACACTCATACCATATTTAACTACAGTAGTAATCATTGCATTGCAAAATCGTTACTGCTATCATTAGCAAAGCACTGTTGCACCGTCTATTTTCACTGTGAAATGCGGTGCTGGTACATACTGCTATTTTTTTCTTAATTTCACTTAGCATTCGTTCGTGTGCAATAATTTTAAAGAAGAAAGAAAATGCTTTCTCACTTTAAAACTTTTATATATTGTTTCAGCAATTTGGAGCTCAATAAGCATAACCAAACAATTGTTATTGCCCGCATTGCATCAAATTTAATCGTGACATGAGAGGGATGGATGCAGAGCATAGCTATTTATGCATACTTTTTTACTTTGTTTATCATCGCCTTTGTGTTTACATTGAAAAAATGGTGAATAAAAAAACCATTTGCTGAGTTCATTTACTGATTCACTCATCAAGAAAGATGTGTACATCTTTGTAAATCTTCTTGTTTCACTTTTCTTTTCGCTGTATTTGCTTTGTGTACATGACGAAAAAAAGTTGCAATTTCAGGAACTGCTTGCATATGCCATGTATGCTGCTTGGCCTTTTGAACTGAGTCCATTCTTACTAGTTGCCAAATTTTCGATGCACAAATAAAAGAGCATTTAGTTGTGATTTTGCTGGATTGTAAATTGTAATGTGTAATGGCAAGGCTGACACATGTAGAGGAATCTGCTTTGTATTTCTATCAATCTAACAAGCTGCTTTCAAACAAGGAAAAAATGACAGTAATAAAAGATGAAAAAAATACGACTTGTTTGTAGTAACTCGAGCATATGATGTGATAAGATAAATGGATGGGTTTACTTTTGAAACATTTTCAATAACCAAAAAAGTGTAACTATGTATCTTGTATAAATCAGAGCTGACTCTTGTACATTGGAGCAAAGTTGTTTATTGTTGGGCTATGCATAATGTGCAAGTTGTTTTATAACATCTTTCTTCAGCACATATGTTAATGCAGCAAACATCTCATTTATTTGCACTTTGCTAAAAAAAATAGAGTATGGATGGATATGAAAGGTGGAAAAAATCCAGTTCAGCTTGGTCAAGTACACTGCACTGTGAAGATGACATGACAGTGATAATTCTGTGCAAAGTGCATAGGTATTAAAATAGAATACATATTATCATTATCGCACGTTTATCTCTACTCATCATTTTTGCATGCACAATTGTGAATTGTACAGAGTTAAAAAAGTAAGTGAGGTTATTTTATAATTTAATGCTGTAACACGTCCGCAGCAGTTCTCGGTCTGTGAGGTATAATGCTTCTGTGGCATGCATTGTGTAGGTGATGCGGTGATCAGCATCGTAAAATGATGTTGATGAGGAGATATGATGATGTTTGTCTTGATGGACGTCCTATTCCAATACAATGTATTTAAATGTGTGCGACGGCGGCTCATTTTGTGGGCTCTTAAGAAGAAAAAACCATGCAGCATAACATGTTTAAAGAGTATCTAACATAAAATGTTTTGCTGGAAGAGATATGAAATGATACAATTTTTTTTGTATTCAAACTGGTACGGATTTGGTGGTTTCACTTGCAACTTGTTCGGGTTCCAATGTATTTCTTTTATATAAATGGACCTGCATTGAAAACAAACTTATTAGCACTATCACACGAGCAACTCAGTTTAGCATTTTTTTCCTCGTTGTCAAAAAGCTAATTTAATTCTGTTTTTCTGCAAATATTTTTTCTGTAATAAAGTTATATATGTATATATGTTCAAATGCATACCTTTTATGTGCACTGTGCATAGGTCAGTGGTTTTGGAGTGGTCAAGTCAAGAAGATTATCACAAAGATATGCTTATATTTGCGTCGTAATGCACACGGTATAAGATAACAAATTATATTTTTTATACATCCTTTCGGTTAATTATACTTATATGATTATTATGATTTTAATTACACGTTACGCGCGAAAAAAGGTACAATGTTGCTCTGTGTGCCAGTTCGTATGAGGATAAAAATGACTGGATACAATGTGTACGTCAGACGTGTAGAGAGTATCAAATTATAAAATTTCGCAGGAGGTACCATATCAGACCTATGATTAAAAATAAATTAAATTGCCTACTTATGACATTGTAATTCGTTTACCAATTTTCCTTACGTTCGGGTAAGAATTGATATCATCATCATCATAGTTCAGCTGGGAAATTTATGAAAATGAATGAAACTTGCTTTGTGTAGTATAAAAAAATTGTTGCAATAAAAACACTCCAATTTCAGTAGTAATGCTATTAGTATGCATGTGATGATATTATAAAGATGCTACAATGCCAAAATATTATTCAATATTGGACAGCAACATTTTATTATTTTATTAGCATGGTGGATTAGGCCAGTTTATCACATGCCATGTTACATTATAAATTGAAAATGCATCAATTGTCCCACATAGGTGCGATGACCTTGCGCAACTAAACTGGCAATTGGCATCATCGGTAAATGCTACATAATATCATATCATATGTACCTAGGTATATGTCATGTTCTATTTGCATGATGAAATCAATTATTTACGACATAGTGGCTTCCTCGGTTTAAAATTGTAGTTCAAGCCAGCAACCGATCTTGAACTCACGTTTCTACTTTTTTGATTTAACAGTTTAACCACTAAACACTTTAGCTTCCAATTTTCAAAAGAAACATTATATTTGAAACAAGTTATGTAAGAAAAGAAAACTTGCAGTTTTATTAGTTGATTAGACATTGCCGAAATAATTTCATACTTGCAAAATGCAATGCAATACTTTAACCATTTTGATTAATGCATCATCATCGCATCTTGTTCTCACTCGATTTTTTATGGGTACTTGTTTCAAAGATTTTAAATACTCACACGTTTTTTATAGACTCGTTTAAATAGAATGTATTGGTTAAACCATATAACTATGCAAGAATTTTGTGAAAAGATTGAAGACGAATTTTAATGCAATAAAACTGGTATTGAAAGTACAATTTGCAATAAAATTGGCAATTAGAATCAGGTTTAACTTGCAAGATTTTAATTTTATAGATTTTTAATTTGTATTTTTTCCCTGTGCACGCTTTTATAGTTTTGCAATAACCCTTAATGCATAATCAAAGTATAACTTGCTGTACAGTTTACTATTAGATCAGAATACATGATGCGATGCTGTTAAAAATGGAGGATAACGTAATGGTACAATTTACAAAGGAAGAAGATTAGGGAATCAGATTTATTTATAAGTAAATAGTTTCCGCCATAATCGTTATTACCTGAACGATTAGGTATGCAGCAGAGGGTGGAATTATATTAAATACACTTTACTCTCTGCCTTCGAGCTTCTAGTGGCCGCATTTAATATTACTTTACTTGATTTATATTGATATGTATATATACCTTGAGCTTGCATTCTCATCCCATGTGCTACTATCAATACATCAGCACATTAAAAGCATCTCTCCAACCCATTAGAACTGTTTCTAGCAAAAAGCGAGACTCTAATTACTGAATAATTACTATTTAGCACCTGAATTATTTTACGTAGATGTACATATAATGTATAGCAAGTTATATTTATGTAGACGGCGCAAGCAACGTCAGTAGTCTTACTTTAAATGCGTAAAGCATGTAGGTAATTTTACTACATACGTGACTGATATTATTATTCAAGTTCACAGAATATACTATTATTATAAAAAGGCGAGTTGTGTACTTCTTTTGCAGTATTTTTAGGAAGTACATTTGCATGTTTTAAAAAAGTGGCAGAATGCATTACACGGGTTGGGATATTATATCACATCACCATTCGTAAACGATGATAATAACAAGTGAGAATTCGTAAAAAGAGATGAGATTGTTTACACG
Organism: Entomobrya nicoleti; assembly: GCA_034695465.1. Taxonomy (NCBI): domain Eukaryota; kingdom Metazoa; phylum Arthropoda; class Collembola; order Entomobryomorpha; family Entomobryidae; genus Entomobrya; species Entomobrya nicoleti. Next base: position 13,418 of record JAQFZG010001150.1, on the reverse strand, counting down.
GTTGTGGACTTGTTTTTGAACGATGTTGCTCAATTTGTTAAAATTATCACACAAACAAGATGCATGCATAAAAGTTGTGCATGTGCATGGATGAGATTTGGAACTACTCATATGGAGATTTTATCGTGATTAGACAATTTTCCGCATAGTATATAGTCTTTTTTCATGGAAAGTTGAGATACAAGAGAAAAACTTTTTAAAAATCACATCGTCACATTTTTTGTCAAGTGCAAAAAAACGATGAAGTCAGTAAAAAGGCAGATGGTACAAAGGTGTAAAGGTACCATTGTTCCAAACGTCGACTAATCTGATGTGACACGATGCACGTGACGATAAGCTTTTGAAGAGTAGAGCAATAACACTCATCTTTCTTGGTAGGGATATGAATAATTTTTTCAGTTTCAGTTTATTTCAAGAACAAGCCCATATTTTAGAATAAAATGTGAACCATAATGGCTCACGTACACACGACTATAGAAATGTGACTATGTGAAGTCAAGGGCGTTCAATGAGACTATATTATTTTCTAAGATTCAAGAGTTAACACATTTCTTCACACTGTTGTAAAACAAAAGTGAAAATAAATCAAACGTATGTATGCCTGACTTTAAGATAGCTTCCATTTACATGAATTTGATAACTTGAATCCTTGGTCTGTCGGGAATTCGACAGGATAAATACTTGGTAATTGTAGTTCCGCTGATTCTTTCAGATTGATGAAAGCTACTGATTAACTATAAAACCACAATAGCTTAACAATAGCAAAAAAACTAGCAGATGTGCTGCTGAGAGTAATTAGTTGTCTGTGTTAATTTAATTATTGATTTGCGCAGAGTGATAAATAATCAGTATTTTTACAGACAATTCGCAGCATATGTCATACAGACGGAATGTCTGAAAATTGACAGACTATAGATGCACCTTGTTGAAAAGAAAAATCATCAGTTTTTAAATATTTGTTTGGGTTATATTTTAGGACAACTGGATAGGTTAACAATTAAAAATCTAAAATCCGCTCGCTTTGCATAAAATTAATACATAAAAACAAAGAAAGGTCCGATGCACTGGTGCATGGCGTTATTTTATTTGCATCCTGTCAAATTCACAATTCACGGTCATGTTTGCAATTTTTCCAACTGTTAGTTTTTCACAGGAACTGAGTCATCACGCGCCTTAACTACATTCCAGTTAGTCCATCATCAAGACAAGACGTGACCGTTCCTTAATTAAATCTGTCTGAGAAAAAAATAGGAAACAACAAATTCTAATAATTTTACGTTGCATATAAACAGACAAACAAAAGATGATCTTTGTTTGTCTGATCTGAACTGACAAGTCATAGTATTTTGTTGTTTGCGCAAATTGTTTTAAAAAATCATTGCGTGTATATCATTCAGGTCACCTTTTCCAGACAAAAAAAAATCCCCGAATAATTAAATTAAGAAAGCTGCTAAATACTGCTCACTTTTTTGTTCTAATGAACTTCTCGGGTTTGTGAGGAGTAATTAAAGGTAATTAAATTAGGTCTGAAAACGGGCATACGTGCAAGTCAAGACAGATCCGCTTGAGACTATGTGTATTTAACATTAATTCAAATCCAACTGGTGGTCCTTGTTCTGACTTTTAAAAAAATGTTCAAAAGCGCAAGAAAAGTGAACATACATGAAAGCATGCCACACACGCACAGTAGAACACGTATGTACATAAATATCATAAATATAAGTACATGTAAATTTAAAATGACATACACACGTCCCTAATTTCCATTATCGTTCATTAGCTTTTTCACAGCTGCGAAAACTGAAGTGGGTGTGTCGAATGTCGAATTAATATAAGAATAAAAACGATACAACGATACGCTTGTGAGCTTAGTTTAATTACAATAATTTTACGAAGGAATCATCAATTATGAAATTGCGTTCATCTATCGTTTTCCAGTTCACATGCTTGTTCTTTTTATGTAAAACGTTCCAAAAATAAACACGAAGGAGGCATTTTTTAAATGAAAATAAATTTTAATGAGTACCGACCGACATCTTCACAAAATTCGGGAATCGTTTATTCATTCACAATATGATATAAAATACCTTTTCCCTTCATGAGATCAAGAGGTTGAAAATTTTATTGATTTTCAGGATGTAATACATCAATTTAAACGATAACATTTTGTATTTTTATCAATACAAGCAATCAATGAATCAATCCTTCACATAGATCCAATTAGTACAGTGTAGTGCTAACAATGCACAAACATAGGTATATAACCTCACTTGCCAAAAAAATAAAAAATGTAGTTGAAATGATGATAATTAGTTTGTATAAACAATAGAAATAGTTCACCTTTAAACAAAATGCCATGTTGCCTTATTTTAAATGCATTGGGATGCAAGTGCACAAAATCATTTTTTACAGAAAAATTAATAATAGCATAAATGTATTTATATTGTACACGTGTGCTCCCATATTTTCCCACTACCTATATTTTCATTAGTGAAAAGATAAGAAAGGGGAGGAGGATGCAACCTTTGCAACCACTTCTCAATATTTGCAGTTTGACTCTTCAGATAAAAAAAGAACCATGCTGCGCTGCTGTTATGTAAAAAAATGTTTATGTATGATGAACATCTCTCTTTCATTGCAGTTATCATAGTAGTTCTATGCACTTTACGTTAATCATGTCATCTTTCACGTAGAAAAAAAAACATGAGCAATTTAGTTACAAGGATGACGAAGTAAGAGATCAAGTATTGATTTGATATGAAGTTACATATTTCTGAGATTAAAAAAATAACTGCAGTATTAATCCCCTGTGACGTGACACCTTCAATGATAAAAATAACCTCTCCCGCTGTTTAATTGCAGTGTGTTTTTTTCTAATTTTTTAATTAACAAAATCTTGCTCTGGACTGGACCCTCAGTTTAATCAATTAATTAAATATTGAATACATATAACATTTTTTCATCATGTGTTTGTTTCATGATTGATATACAGTATCATAAATTAACGGTTTCATTCTGATCTGATGATAAAAAATACAGATTTCATTCATTCAGAGAAACAAACTCGTTCAATTCATAAAATGTTTTTTCCAGGATGAAGTTTCAATTTTCATCTTGCACAAATTGTTTATTTTTACGGCGAAGATGAAGAAGTGAATCAACTAAAAAAATGACAGATGAGTTGACGATATTTTTTTTTTCAAGAGAGAGAGTGACCTCGATAATCATTTCTAGATCATTCATAAAGTAGTATCTATATTTTTCTGCATTTTTTGATGCATTTGGAATACATCTTTGCATAAAATTTCGTAATGAATCATATCTCAAATCAAGTATTAATATGTATGAGTGTACGGTACAAACGGTATCGTATTAAAAAAAACCAGTGATGATCACTGTTCACGAGCGAGCGAGGTTCATAGTTCATTCATTCCTCTTTTGCGCATTTTCCAAGAGAGAGAAGAAAAAATGTGAGGAGTGAGCATCGAAAGATGAAAGCAATCGTTTATTCCTCCACGGCACCAGTTCCAATCCCGTGTCACTTAAAAAAGTACCATGTAGATAATTATTTATAACGTTATGTATTACGTGATTTATTGAAAACGTTAAAAAGTATCAAAAAAAATTGTAGATTGTACTTAACTAGTTTGCTTGCATATTTTAATAAAAATGCTCATTTTTTTATCAATCCAATCCAGCTATGTATGTATAACCCTTTAACCAAAATCAACAAGGTCTAAAAGTGCTGTTGATAAAGATAACGCCAACTTTTCATTCATTCAAAATCACCTAATCTACTTGTCCTTTACTGTTATTGCTTTTTTGCATTTTTATGCAGCTACAAACAAGGCGTGTAAATGGTAATTATATCGAATGATGATCGATGCTTTTTTTGGCTTCTTTAAAAAAAAATCTTCCGTTGATTTTGTCCACTGTCCACTGCCTCTCTGCCTAGCCCTTTTTCTGCCTACGATTTAATAATTTGATGTGATGTGGTATATAACCTTGAGTTTGTTTTTTAGTGATGCAAACATGGAAGCACAACTAATTGAATGATCAGTTATTTTTATATTTTTGATTTACTGCGTTTTAAATCTAATACTAATAATATATTTTATTTATAGAATTACAGTTTAATTAAAGGATGATGACAGGCAGATCTCCTTCTCCTAGTCGGTCCGACACGTCGGCCAGTTCTGCTCATTCTCTCAGTTATCAAAATATTCTCAACAATAACAACAACATTACCGAAAACAATGAACATATTATCATGTTACGAAAACATAGATCGCACAATCGTCACATAGACTCTCCATCACCAACAGGCCAGGTTAGTACGCCATGTTATGATCAAAAATAACTTTTATTTTTCCTAATGGCAGCTTTTCTGTTTTACTCAAAGCAACATTTTCTCTATCCTTCTTTGCCCTTTTCTCAGATGTCCCCAGAACCAAAGAATCATCGAAGGGATGAGCATCATTCCATGTCATACAACCCACAAGACGACGATCATATTCTCATGTTACGAAAGAGAAGTCATCATATTGATTCTCCATCCCCACCTCCACAGGTAAAAGTGATGCGTCCTTTTCCTTCAAAAAAAATACATACAACAAAAAAACTATTAGTTATTTCCTTTTGCTGCAAGCCCCCACCATCCACCACTCATGCAATGCATGCATAAGTCTATAGTAATATTGAATACACATTTTATACATACTTGCTTTTTTCGGTCATGCCATTCTGTTTCAGATGTCCCCAGAAGCCAAGAAACGACGAAGGGATGAACATTCCGACGACGAGGAAACAGAAAGATGCGATGATGAACGAAGCATGATCCGTGAAGAAAGCCCCAAACGATCCCAGTACTTTTTCGGCGGTGGGAGCAGTGTAATAGCTAGCACTGGTATGGTAGTACCACCTGCTGGGAGTGTAATCCGTAAGCCATCCTCTGCTTCGGTGGCAAGCACTTTATCATCCTCATCTTCAAACAAGGGTCTACACAATTCACAGGTATATACGAACAAATTATTATGACATGACATGTTTATCGAAAAGAATGCTCTATTAAGTTTTTAGTTAAAAACAAGGCTAATCGGCTCAATTGAGCAAGCTTTTTTTTTACTCACTTTCATTTCTTCCTTTTCATCATTTTATGCGTATTATCTGTTTGTTTCATTCATCAGGACAAAGGTCGTTCTCCTAAATGCGCCCAGTGTCAAAATCATGGTGAGCTGGTGAGGGTCAAAGGTCACAAGCGCTACTGCCCTTGGAGGTCGTGTCGGTGCTACAAGTGTAACGTCACTTATGATCGTCGTAGGGTGATGGCTTCGCAGGTCAGTATAACAGATGATCATATGATACGATACTCATTCCTTCTCTCAAAGCATTCACACGAAAAGCGGAAAGGCCCAAGTTTTCCTTTGATGATTTAAATTTAATTTTTTCCCCTTTTCTTACAAAATATTTTTAAAACTTGCCATATATATTTTTCATGTATTTGAGCGTGTCAGTCCGCAAAGTGGTGTAATTGGATATGCCTGGAAGAATCTTATTACATGATGATCATCAAACAAATTCACACATAATACTCATATTTATGTTATATATATAATTTTGGTCAAACTCTTTCCTCACATGCATCATAAATAATCAATGAATGCAACAAATGACAACCAGCCATGGTCAGTTTTTACGTTATTGCTACACACACGTAAATACAAATATCATTTCTACACACATTTACAAAACGCTCAATTACAGAAGTGCCGTTTTACGGTATGTTGCAACAAAAAGAAATAATAAAAAGCAGGAAACAAATAATTGTAATACTTTTTCCATCATCAACATCATCAAGTACAACACAAAAAAAGCACGGGTTTATTGGAGCATATTTTTTTCAATGCGATATTAACATTTTGGAACATTTATTACGGAAAGTTTCACTTAAAATTTTACGTGCGTACACACACATGCATAATATGTAGTTAGTTTAGTTTAAACAAAAAAAAAATCATATTAAAGCAATAAGAATACGGTATTTTATTTTTTTGTTATAATTTAACAAACTACAAAAAGCCGTAATATGCGGTATAATATGTAGTGTGATTGATTATTAGCCGAGGAGGCGATTACAAATGATTATACCAACTGTACATGGCCTCGAAGCTCTCCACGTGGAACTAAAAGTACTTGTCAAAAAAATGATTCCAAAACTTTTCTCTGCTGCATGCAATCAGCAAACTGCAATTTTCGTTCGATATATAGGGTAACTGGCATACATAATAATGTGTATGTTGTGTGAGGCAAGTTATTATAGAGTTTTAAGGATTAACCTGAGGCCTAGTAAGTTATGTTCGCTGTACAAATTATATCTTCATGTGTAAATTCTCACCTCACCTGACTCACTGACTTTAACAAAATGAATTACACGTTACATATATTAAATTGTTTAGTACCTACTTACTTATGTCATGTCATGCCAGTCAAATTTTCTCACAAAATTTGTTTCAATTTAAAGAAGAGCATTTTTTTGTAATAAAACAAACACAGAAAAGAGATTAAGAAATTCAGCTTTTGCTGATATGCTGAAACTATTTAAAGAATTTTGTGCCAGATAAGATTATGAATTAAAATATGAATACAAATTGTACATTTTTATCATCTACTACACACGTCATGAGGAAAAAAAGTGAAATTTAAGGCCGGAAAATAGGTCGTTTTTATAATTATCACTTGTATTTTTTTAATTATAACATAGAAAATCAAACTATACATTGAAATGTAATACATGTATGTATTCCTGCTTTGTTTACGCTTCAATTGTTATTGGTTTTTTTTCTTTGATTTTTCTGACATTTCGACTTTTTTATCCTGATTCGATTTAAGTGAGAACGCACATTATTTGGTAAATAAAAATATTCATGTTGGGGATTCCATTCCATGCATTCAAGTGATTTGTGTGAGTGATCATGATCATGAATGATCAAAATCAAAGTCAATTGCGATACGATACCAAAGTATGTAGTAAAACCATAATTTTTTAGACATAATCCTCATTCACGTAAATTGCATGTGTAAAAGGAAAAAATGTACAACAAATTCAATTTTTGTAACATGACTTCTAAAAATCATATAAATAACATGTTAAATTGTTTCGTAAAATGGAGGATAATTAGTTCTAGAAAACTATAACACAGTTGAATAATATAAATCTAAATTTCCTCTTTCGTTCTTCCTCTCTGACTGATGATCATTATTATTACTATTACTAAACAAAGCTATTGTTGGAAAAAAATGATGGAGGTGATATTGGATATGAGATAATGATGGATGATGGAGAGAGCGAGAAGGGTTTTTTCATTTTTTTTTGCATCGCATTGACTTGACACGTGTATGAGATCGGCCTTCGACCTGGTTCGCTTCACACAACAAAAAAAATCAGACAACAACAAAACACGTTTTTATATCTATCTCTTCTCTAATCTTCGCTGTACGTAGTACACTCATGCAACTAGATTGCATATACCACACAAACAAAAGGTGCCCAAACTCGGAATATCACATACAGAAAACATGTACATATGCCATCCGTGTAACGTGTATAAAGTGGCAATGCCAGTAATCGTTTATAGGAAAGGATAAAGTAAAACACATAGTAACTCTTATGGCGTGCGAACAAATATTGGTCATCATAATAATTGTGATTTTGTTAAGAAAGCACAAACTGCACATAAAATACACATGAGTCAGATTGATTATTTATTGCTGATACATAAAAATAAGGTTTTTGTATTTACGTTTCACGTGTTGATGATTTTGATGATTAGGGGGAAATATTAAGTAGGAAGATATAGGTTAAAATAGACATCTTTTTCCTCACTATTCCAATTACTATTTAATGCTATCTTCATAATTCATAGTCATGTTTCCTACAAAATGCTTTTTGCTACTGGACTGGCCACACAGCATGCAGACAATTCAGGGCCTAGGTCAAGCTAAAACTCAGCATCGCTTGTTAGCAGCGTCTTTACGCTAATTTTCATGATCTATCAATTTACTATCATGCATGTCAATGAAATCAGGATTGCTATTAAGATTATTATTTGGGAATTCTGGAATCATAAATACAAATGTGACCCAGTCCCAAACTTACAAACTGTCTATAAGGAAAATAGAATGGGAACTGGCACAAAATGAATATAGGTTATTAGTGTTATTAATTCAAAAAAAAAGTGAGAAGCCAATGTTTTTGTTATATTTTAATTATAGGTTTGGTTCTAAATAATTGAATTATATTTGAAGTAACAAGAACCTATTTTATTACATACATCACTGCAACTATGAGCACATACAAGATACAAGCCAAACGAAAATTTACCAACAATTAAAAAATACACGAATGTTCGTTTTGTATGGACAAACCGTTTAAAATAAAACATCACTTAACACATAAAATTGCTGCTTTAAGTTTGACCACCATGCAAGTAAAAATATAGGGAAAACACAATCAAACTAACCTATTGAAATGGTTCAAATGAATTTCATTTTCAATCTTATAAAATTCTTGTACCTTTCTTGGTGAATGAATAGAGAGATGAATATTATGATCCAATATTGCAAGTGATTATTGAGACACAATTGTCGACCTTAATTTTAAGGTGGCTGTTCGCCGGGCGCAGGCTCAAGATGAGGCACGTGCCAAAGAAATAATCGAGATCAACAGTTCTACGGTTCAAACCAGGGAAGATGTGAGGGCTGCCGAAATGTATAGAAACAACAGCACGTCACAAGGTCCCGGAATTGAGCCTCCGAATTTTTACTCTACTGCTGGAGGCAGACGTGATGGAGGTGGCCATCCAATGCCTCTTCCCCTTCATATGACCCCACATCATGCACTCCTCTCTGGATCTAATCACGTCGCTCTCCACAATCATCATCATCCTCACCATCCCAATTTTTCTCATCATCATCCAGCCCACCATCATCTAGCCGTGACAGCAGCAGCTTCCCAGTCTGCATCAGTTGTTAGTCGTCTGCGGCCCATACAAAACTCTGTTGACGATGAAGAGTCCGGTTCCACCCCCTTACCCATCATTACATCCCCTCCAATGTCGAGCAGAGGCAAGGGTGGCTGCAGTGACACTGAGGTGGATAGCGTTGATAACAAGTCAACCGAGGGTGGTCGCTCCATTTCTCGATCTACCACAGACAGGGAAAGTCTTCGTGGAAGATCTCCTAAGCCTATTGCACCAGATCATCGCCGAAGGAGTTCTCCCATAAATATTGGTAGTGGCAGTAATTCTATTACCCCATCCACGTCGGCAGCATCAAGCATTCTAGCCAGCAAAATGTTTAGTGCATCTCGGGAAAGAGGAAGCAGTGGAAGTGCGGGGGGTGCTGGCAGTACTTCATCAGCTCTCATAAGATCTGCGGCAGCTGCGGTGGGTTGGCCACCATTGATAGACCCGCTGTTTGCCAAGCATCATCATCATGGCACTAATGGAACTAATGTAAATACCCTATTGGCACTGCCATCTTCGGTGGGAAATGGTGGAGGATCTGGCTCGGCCGTGACCTCGCCAACTTCAATGGCAGCAATGGCTGCAGCCGCAGCTGCAGTGTCATGTGGCGTTGACCCCGCCACTGCACATTTCGGTGCTCTGAAAATGTACCCACATTTCGGTAAGTTGAAATTTGAAATAGCACATTTTCTTATTTTTATGCAAGCTTTAAAAATGCCAACAAAAACAAGCTTATATTTTTTTAATGTCTGCTAGAAACGTATATATATGATGGCTTTACTCAAACTTGCTTTTCATTTGACATCATCTCACATTGCAGTGAATATTATTTACTTAAAGATCATGGTTTCTTAAGACATACAAAAATATTATATTTTGTATTCTTTCAGTATTTTATGGCTTTCCTTTACTTTCAATGGGTTCGATTTTTTTGGCAGATTATTTCCTGAGATTAAAGTTAAAACTAACCAAGCCCATCTTGAAAGCACGTAATTATCCAAAACGTGCATTTTATGATCGACAACGACAACTCATATTTTTCATACATGTACAATAATGTACATACATATGTTATTCTCTTGTGTAAAAATGCAATGTATTAAGTCATAATATTAATAAAGAAATAGGATCAATGACAAAACTAGAATCATTGAAAACTTGTCAGTACAAATACTATATGAAGTCTCTGAAATGTGACGACGACTAGCACACTATAAAAATCAGCAAGACTTATTCTGTTTTATTACAAGACAAGAGGTTCGTAAAAATTGTCAGTGTCAGCATTTGACATATTCCGCCCATTTAAAACTGTGTATTACCTCTGTAATATGTTTTTATATGGACGTTCTTTCCATGATGAAGAGAAAGGTGATTTCAGCTGGTTTTTACTTTTGTGGCGGCGGTTGACGATGAAGAAAATGACAGGAGAAGGAGCATAAAAAATTTCCTCTTAAAAAAGACTGACTGACTTGCCTGACTGCCTTGCTCAACCTAAAACCTAACCCAACCAAACCAACACACACAAGAGACACACTTTTAATGGCAAACCAACGTGGTAAAAACTCGTAAAAATCTAGTTTTCAAAAAATCCATTTATTTCCTTCTTATTTCTCTTCTCGCCTGACATTTGCTAATCGTTTTTGGCAGAATCGTAAAAAAAAGAGCAAGTTGTAATAGAAAAACATTTATAAAGTATTGTGTAAGGACTGGCCATGGGAATTTATTAGCCTGCATTCCGCATGACATGACAAGCTACACACTAAAACGACAGGATAGCGGCGGCTTAAACTAAACGAAACTGTTTTAAGTATGAAGTAGAGTAGGTGTAATATTTCTTACTGTACTACATAGTAAACTGGTACTATTTCCCACAAAATGCATAGCTTTTATATTGATTACTCAAATGCAAGCTGCACAGTAGCATTATTGCAGTACCCACGACAAGACATGCCAATCAGCATTATATTTTTTGCCTGGTCAGGGGTAACCTGACACTCTAACCCTTTCCCTACAAGTTTTATTACACCCGTATAGCGTATAGCTATCAAAATGACTTAATCCTAAAATCTGTAAAATGATTTAAGCATTTTGTGATCTCGTTTTTAGTCTATATAGTCAGTAATCCATCATTTCACTAACTTGGTATTAATTCCCTGTTTCGTTAGAATACTAAATGAAAGGTGTAGGCATTTAAGCAATCAAAAAACCAGCGGGATTTGACACTTTTTTTCAGAGATTGTGATACCAGTTTTAGTACTTATGATACGATCATGATGGCACTTTGTTACCCTTTCAGTATAATAAAAAAGATGAATGCCATGTTACACATTACACTTGGCTCCCTGCAGACTTAAAGGCACCTTTTTTTAATGATGATGATCAAAGTCATTAAAACGATGTGGTGCGGTCAGTGCGGTGGGTTCCTTGATGACTCACTAAACCCAAAGTAATACAAATTTGATGATATGATTATTCTTCTTGGCTTATAAATGCGAAATGAAAACTACGTACATTAAACTAAATACATATATATTCCATTTTAGCTACATTGATAACTAAACCCATTCCCTTTCTCCTTTCTTCCTAGCTTTATGATAAAAACTTAATGACAAACATTAAAATCAGAGCAAGGGAATCTGAATCCGGCTGAACGGATTCTACAACCACCGTGCAATATGGATAGTGTGAAATGTGATGTAAAGAATGTAATATCCTTCTGGAAAATGTAAACTGATTCTCACATTTTTTATTATAACCATTACGTCCATGAGCTGCGCACCTGTGGCATTCCATGAAAATGAAATTAAACATTTTTTTATTTTATCTATTTCTCCTCGTACATTATGAATTTGAATTCACACGCATATAATTCGTTCCTTTTACACAAACCAATCTATTTAAAAAATGTTTTCATGTTATCTTATGTATCTCTCTATTTTTTATTATAATAGTTTTATTACACATTTTTAACTCTCAACACAAATACATATCAATTGGTTTCATTATACGTTCGTTTTTCAAATGTTCCAACAGATCCCAATCCCTTTTCCCATTTTAATGTTGAGAAAAATTTACATACGCATAAACAATCAAAAACATTAATATTCTGTTTAGCGTGCGTGCGTGTGTTTTCTCAAGAGCTATACTCACATTCCAATTTATATTACCCATCTTTTTTCCCTTGGACTTTCATGTGATGTGATGCTACATGTGTCCTTACTTTTTTTGTTTTGTAAATGTATTTTTATATACATGATGATATTTGTAGTTATGTATGTTTTACTATGTCCTAAACTAAATCCGTCCCGGTTTCTCTTCTCTTTCGTTCCATCATCTCCCTCTTCTTTTCTCTCTCTCTTGGGTTTTAGTGCAAATAAGCACTCACTTTTTTATTGCTAATGGGCTAAAACACCTTGAAAATTTTTACGTGCAGTTTTATGTCTAGTTATATGGGTAAAAAAAAACTTTTTCGTAAAAACAATCTCAATCTTACCACTACTACTATACCACATCATCACCACTACCACGCACGTAATCTGTGTTACCGCTGTTTTTGTGCAGCTGAAGAGGTGATGATACGCTACGCTTCCCTATTGCTCTTATAAGTCTAATAAGACATACGCAATAATATATACAAGCTTCTATTTTGCATCACTTTGTCAATCGAATTTCCACTAAAAACTAAGGCCATTGAAAATGCAGCTCATGTCGCGTCGTCGCGCAACTCGCTGCTCTATAACCTGCCGCTGAAGAGGAACACATTGAACATCGAACACTGTTTTTTGTAAACCTATTTTTGTGCTCTGGGTCGTAAATCTCTGTTTTTAAACACTTTTTTTATCCATACCACTTTATTGCAGACAATATAATACAATTGCTTATTACTTGTTCTGCTTGCGCAGGTTATAGGTATAAAATGTACAAACTAATACACATACATACGTGCACATGACATAAATTTCTTCATGAACATCAATTTCATATTCCATCATCATCATCGTCACTATATTGTATATTATATTAAATGTCTATGCATACTATATTTTTTATGCAAAATTGTCTGTAAAGACAGCAGGGACATTAGACGTTGTAAAAGTTGTAAAAATTGAAACTTGACTGCACAAGAACAATAACAAGATTTTTTTGTCTTGTCCAACAAATCCAACTTGCTCTGATGCATAAATATGCAAGCATGATAGTTTTGGTTGAATGAAAATACTGCTGCTGTGAAAATTATAAAGTTCTAAATCATCTTCAATAATTTCATTTTTGAATGCAAGTTAACTAAACAAATTTAATAGCAAACATTGCTGTTTCGAAACTACACAAAAATTTATGCAGGTTAACTGATTTAAAATGAAATCTCAATGTAATGAAATGAGCATTGGGTGATGA
>JAQFZG010001149.1:0-23375 GCA_034695465.1 Entomobrya nicoleti | reverse complement strand
CGAATAGTATTGGGTTCTCTTTCGATCAGTTTAATTTTAGAAGGATCCATCCGATGTCCAGTAGTACATACATGTTCGGCAATTGCTGAATCATTAATGTTGCCGTTATTAATGTGGTACATGTGCTGAGCTGATCGTTTCTCTAAACCTTGCCTTGATTCCCCAATATATGATTTCGGACATTGTTCTTCTTCGGTGCCTTCACAGAACCATTGGTAAATACCAGTGTCGAGTAAAGTTTTTCTGTCTTTGTGTTTGTTGAAGTATGTTGAAAGTTTATTTTTAGGTGAATAAGCTATTTCAAGTCCACTAAAACGTCGTATAAAAGCAGCCATAATTTCAGTTACTTTTGGAAAGCAGGGTAAACACACTCGTTTCTCAAATTCGTCTTCATTATTTTCCTTTTCGGAATCACTTTGAGCTGCTTCAATCTCCCTGATTATCTGTTTACGTTTTTGTATAATAATACGTGTTTCGATGAATTTGCGTGACTTGTAGACTTTTCATGATAAGTGACAATTCATTTGTAAGGTTATCTTCATCGTCGCAACAGATACGTAAGGCTCTTGTGACAAGGCTGTCCACTACTGAGATCTTATGTGCCATGGGATGTGATGATGTAAAATGAAGGTACCTATTAGTATGAGTCGGTTTTCTGTAGACGCAACGGCCGATTGTGTCATCATCCTTTCTGTACAAAGACACATCCAAAAAAGGTATTCCTTGTTTGTTAGCTCCCATTATTTCATGAATGTCTTCTAATTCTACTGTGAATTGTATGGAAGGATGAAAAGAATTCAAATCTTTCAAAATATCTTGAACTTTTCTTGATTTGATGATGGTATATACATCATCTACGTAGCGGATCCAAAACTTAATGTACTGATGGTTTTGTACTACTTTTTCTTCTAATGCTTGTAGACAAAATTCGGCGATAACTGGACTTAGAGGAGATCCCATCGGAAGGCCATTTTCTTGTTGATATTTTTGATCTCTGAATTTGAACAAAGTGGTTTTCGTACAAATCGTAATTAAATCCATCAATTCATCCAGAGAATACCGTGATATTTTACGCCATGATTTGTCTTTTTCCAGTCTTGATCTGATGTAGTTAATTGTAAAGTCCACTGGTACTCGAGTGAATAGAGAGACAACATCGAAGGAAGCCATTTCGTATCCCCGTGGAATAGCTTCATCTTTGATCTTATCCACAAATTCAGACGTGTTGTTAGTGCTGTATTTCCACCTTTTTGATGTTCGTTTGAGGATACGGTTAACTACTTTAGCAACTCTATATGACACAGATCCTCTGAAGTCTACTATCGGTCTTAATGGAATGTTGTCTTTGTGCACTTTTGGGAGTCCATGAAAAATGGGAATAAGTGGGTCCGAAGGTATGAGCGATTTAATGTTTGAGCGTATCTTTTTTCTGCATTCGTCTGAATCAATGTCATCATCTGAAATTCCTTTTTGTTTATCTTCAATTACCATGCGTTCAGTTTGGCGTTGTATAATTTCGCAGAGTTTTTTCTTTACTTCAGCAGTATTATCATGAGAGATAGTGGAATAATCAGAACTCGTAAGTAGGTGTAGTACTTTGTTATCATAGTCTGTGCGTTTCATGATGACAGTGGCGTTTCCTTTATCTGCACTCAGTATTACTATTTCTTTGGAGGCTTGAATGTGTCGGATTGCTCCATGGATCCACTTCATTCTGTTTATAATATATGCTGGAGTCTGGTGGTTGTCAATTATTCGGCTAGCACCGTTACGGAATGCATCAGCATGGAAGGAATTCATTTTTGCCTTTGTGATAGCTTGTTCTATTGCTGTAATAAATTCAATTGTTCCATCTAAATCTAGTTTTTTCGGTATTGTAAAATTGAGTCCAAGTGACAGTACTAACTTTTCAGTTTCATTTGGTTGATAAATGTCTTCAGCTAGATTGACAATTGTTCCTTCCACAACTTTGAGATTATGATTATTTTGAGACATGAATGATTGGTCGGCTATTATAAGTTCTTCAAGCTTTTTGTCATGCTTCATTTTGATTGATGATTTAATAGCTTCATGTTCATTTTGAAGTAGAGTAGTCAGATTATCCAGGAGGTCACAATACATTTCATTGAAAATTGAGAATGATGATTCTTGCGTCTTTCGTAAATAGTTGATCTGGATATATAATATTCTTATAACTTCTTTCAGTAGTTTGTGTTCGGTATGTTTCAGAATCTTCTTCACCTTGTTGTCATCATTGTATGGAAATGATATCCTTAGGCCATTTGGAATGAGTTGAAGTTGGCGACATTTCTTTAAAAAATTGATATGGCAGGTCTTCTTAGCCAGTTGGATTTCCTTTCTTTGTATATTATTGAGAAGGTGTATGTCCGCAGACCCGCGTCTGCTTGACATGGCATTTTTCTGTTCCTTCCATCCACTCATGATCATAATGATAAAGTAAGCACGGGATTTGTAGTGGAAAAGCGTTTATTTAAAATAACAACCAAGCTTTCGAGATTATCTCATCTCTTCTTCAGGGTTAACGATAAAATGGAAATTGTTTCATAAAGACTAGCTTTCTAAACATTTCAAATGGATTCTTATAACATGAATTTAATTTTTGCATAACATAACCCCGATCAACGCAGCTACAAGTTTTACATTTGCGTTGTTGCTTACATTCCTTGCTAATATTCCTTATGAGAACTCTAAGGAGTTCATCAATTTTTGGCGTTTGCACTTTAGGAATAAGGAGGAAAAGAGAATAATTGCGTCTTTGAAGTCAATCGGTTTTATGTTTAGACCTTATGGACTGGCAACAGCTCAATTTGGTATACTTATTTGCAATCAAATGATTCAAAATATGATTAATATAATTGGCATACCAACTTTTAAAGTAATATTTAAATTAAGCATAAATTAGCAATATTTTTCAAGGAATTTGGGTATTTAAAATAGTCTTATTGTCTATTTATAACCATAATTCCGATTCTTAAATAATAGAAGATTATTAAATACGAATATAACGAACCTCGTTGTTATACAATCTCTTTCGTGTAGTTATTTATACATTTATTCATTAAAATTGACCTCCTAAAACTCTTTAAATATGGCTAACTACAATAGCTACAACGTCACCCAAAATCACACTCGGTCCAAATTTAAAATTGAAATAAAATGCGCTACTTGTTCTTTCGATTATTTTTGTAATAATATCTACATCACAGGTTTTCACATTTAAGTAAGCCCAGCAACAAAAGATACCTTACTATTGTATACATGTAAGTTGTTTTGGATTAAAAATAAAATCTTATCACATATCCAGGTTTATATGTATGTGTATATGTACGATATTTGACAGCAATTTAAAAATAAATAAGTAGAATAAGTAATCAAATGTTCTACATGTAATTTTTATTATTTTAAAATTTAAATCATCACAATAGGGCTTCACATTTTAAAAAGCCGAGCAACAAAGAACTACCTATATATACACAATTGTAGATATAGGTCATTTTTAATATTTAAAAAAAATTAAGCCATAAAACATCTACACGCTCGTATATTTCAACCAAAAAGCATGTAAGTTGTTCTAAAAAAGACCCATCAGTATTATTATATTATTCTTTTGGCCGAAATTGTAATAATACTTTAAATATGCTATTAATAAAAACAAAAAGACAAATGAATATTGCCACATGTTTTGTTCATATGTCATCAAATATACCAAATGTAATATAATTTGACAAAGGCAATTTTATTTTATTTATCTTTATACTTCAAACAAGCCCACTATCAAATTTAACTCTCAGAGAAACAAAAAAGCGATTTGAAAAATTACTAAAATGACACACACATCTAAGGTTTACAATAGCAAAACCTTCAATGGTTTATTGCATTGTTGTAAAAGATTTGCCCATTCATCTCAAGGAGTGGCTTTTGTATGCTGTCAAGTATTTCAGAAAATTTGGCACGATATTCCACTATCCTTTACCAAAAAATCTACTTTAGTTTACAGAGCTTGTTATAAAATAACAATTTATGAGTTCATAGAAATAATATTTCTTCTGATTTATGGCACTGTTATAATTCCATTCATTTTGATAGAACCTTCTATATATGCAACTCTGAATTTGGTTCACAAAATATTATATTTGGTTGCAATGGTCTCTTGTTTTGGCTGTTTACTACTAAATTATCAACTACACCAGCAGACAGAGCAACTTCAAACTGCATTCAATGCCTTGGTTCATTTAAAAAAGCGTCTTGACAGGGGTATGAAAATACTTTAGTTATTCCGTGTTTTAACCAGTAATTATATTTGTATTAATATTTACTTGTATTTTAATTTTCAGTTTACACTATGGACTTCAAAGTACAACCACAATATTTGAAAATGTTCAAGCAGAGGTCTATCAAATTTCTTCTTACTGCGCAAGCAATATACAGTATGTTTTTTGTTTACCCTCCATTTGCCCTTTCAATTATATACTTCAAAATTGACCCAACATATTTTGTTTTTCAATATTTATTTGGTGAAAAACATTTTAATACACTGTGTCACTACTCGTTTACCTTTTTTATAATGCAAGGACTAAGTCGATATATTTTGTCGATGATTTTGATGGTATGTATAACAATTAGGTATTTTGCTTTCGCAATAATTTTGGACTGTTGTCGAGTCAACACATATTTATATTTTAACATTTTTATGGTCAAGCTATATACAAATCTCATCTCTAACATGGTATCGAGTGTATTCTCAGCTCCGATTATGCCATTTCTTGCTCAACGAGTTTTTCAGTTATTTTTACTTTATTTATATGGCGTTTTCACAATCTGTGGCTGTCTTACTATTTTGGCTGAGCATAGTAGCGTTTGGACGAGTATCATTTATAATTTGGATAACTCTTTTCTTAGCGGCAAATCAAACTGCTGTTGGAATATGTGCATATATTGAGCCCTGTTTCCAAGCACATCAAATATCTGACCACATTGTGAGAATTAGTCGTAAGGCAGTATGTAATAGGTTTAGTAAACAAAAGTGGAATGCTACGCATAATCTTAAAATGAACTGTGGCCAATATTTCCAAATGTCAAGAAGTACGGTTTTAACAAGCCTTCATTTAATACTAAATAATTTAGCTTCTTTAATTTTGTTAAATGTAGTCAGCGCAGTGATGTTGTAGAGACAATGTAAAAACCAAAAAAATATATATGTTTTAAATTGTGTATAGGATTTCATTCTATTTTTTATTAGATTTGGCTCTTTTTGCAAGAAGTTGTTTAATTAAATACATATTACAATAAAGTTAATTTAAATTAACCTATGAAGTTTCCTTTGAATGAGCCGCATGCTTACGTTGTCATACTTTAGCGTAAATGGATAACCACGAAACACATGCGCATTTGGGAAAATGATTATTAAGTATCGATGTATTGGTACTTACTGAATTCCATAAAGATGTCTGGACGTCCGTCCGTCCGCGATCTTACTCAAGAACGCTTTGACCACAAACTTGGTGTGTAGGACCCAAAGGTCAAAGGCAAAAGTGCTATTGGTTTTAGCCCCCTAAGTCAAACCCCAAGGTCATCGGTAGACCACAAGTAACCCCACATAAAACCCTAAACCCTGGCCAAACACATGACCCCAAATTGTAGTTGGCCAATAACAACCACCCCCCCCCAAGTGGAAGTTTGTACCCAATCCCCATTCCCTCGAAACTAGTTTGACGAATTATTTGGTTAAATTTTATACTGCAACTAAAAAAGCTCCTTAAATGTAATATTTTTGGTATGAAAATATGTGCAGGTAATATACAATATGAATAAATGGAGATACGATCAAGTCCAAATAGATTACGCAATCATTAGTTAGGCCAATATGACGAATATTCATCGAAAGATAGTGGTACAAATATTTACACCTAGAAAGTAGCATACTTTAATCTGGTAAAGTATAACAGTATTCGGGTCACATATTTATAAGGAGGTAGTACAGTCAGCGCTACTGTGTTTTTATTTTGACTTTAGACATACATGCATGGCCGCAAAAACATTGTTCAAAAAAATAGATTGATCAAATGTTAAAAGATTAACAGTCTCCCGCATCATGTTATTTTAGAAGAATCAATATCAATGCTTAATAAAGAATCCAATGTTTTAAAATATATGCTTAATATTCAGCACATTTTAGGAATCCCTCCTGCACATCTGATAATAGTGATATTCTGACGTGTCTTTGGTCAAATTTGCTGGAAATGACAACTTTACTGATATTTGACAAAAACGTATTTCGTGAATATAACCTAGATACTTAACCATTTTTAAATCGAAATAAAATGCGCTACTAGTTTTTCTGATTTTTTTTGTAATAAAATCCACATCACAGGTTCTCACATTAAAGTAAGCCAACCAACAAAAAGTACCTTAAACTTGTATGCATGTAAGTTGTTTTGGATTTAAAATAACAAAACCATGTAACATATCCACGTTTATATGTATCTGTATAAATACGATTTAAAGCAATTTAAAACTATACGATAGAAAACAATAATTTGCACTACATGTAATTTTTATTAACTTTAAATTTAAATACATTTAAATATATAGAGAAGAACCACCTCATAAAATTGTAAATGTATGTCATTTTAGAAAAACAATTTAAAGAATATCTTAAAACATGTCCGCACTCTTAAACTTTTGCGGAAAAACATGTAAATTGTTCTAAAAATAAAGACAAATCCATACTGTTATATTATTGTTTTAGCTGAAATTGTAATAATACTTTACACAAGTTATTAATAAAAACAAAGACCAAACAGTGCCGCGAGCGGTTAGTGTAAAGTATCCCGTCATTTTATTACGACGAATGATTTGAATAGAACTTATACTAACATCGTGCATTTAATTTCATGGTAACTAACTTTGGGTTTATGGTGGAGGTCAGAACGGGGTTTAATGTAGGGCTTAGCTTACTGGTTTAACATTTGGTCTAGTACAAGAGTTGACCTTTAAGTTCAAAAGCCTCTGGAGTTAGAATTGTACAGTATAAAATTTAGTGTAGGAGCCAAAAAAGTGTTTCGTATGAGTTTTAGCATAAGATTTTAATTATAATAGGATTAAGCATTGGGTTTAGCAAAAATTGTTTGAGTATTATGGGGTTTAGCATGGAGTTTAGCAACTCAATTTGTTTATTCTAGCATTAGGCATGGGGCCAACCAATACTTCTTTATATTACGGGGTTTAGCATTTAGGTTTGAAATATGGGGTTAGCATGGGATTTAGAGTTTGGGGTTGGCAAGGGGGCTTGATGTATATCATTCTTGGCCCAAATTAAAAATCTTATTATAGCTTGGTATTATAATAAATGTTTTGCTCATGTCGTCAAATATACCAAATGTAATACAATTTGACAAATGCAGTTTTATTCGATCTTTATACTTCACGCAATTCTACTGCTAAATTGTTTAACATAAGAACAAAAAATGCGCCAATTTAAAAAACTCAAAATGCTTGCTAAATCTACGTTTTACAATAGGGAAACACTGAATGGTTTATTGCACTGTTGTAAAAGGTTTTTCCATTCTCCACAAGGAGTGGCTTTTGTTTACTGCCAAGTGTTTCAGAAAGTTTGGCATGATCTGCCACTATCCTTCACTGAAAAATCAACTTTAGTTTACAAAGCTAGTTTTAGAACAACTATTTACGAGTTCATAGACGTAATGTTTCTTTCGGTTTATGGTACTATTATAATACCATTTATTTTAATGGAACCTTCAATATCTGCAACTTTGAGTTGGGTTCACACCATTTTATATTTTATGGCAATGTTTGCTTGTTTTGGCGTTTTACTACTAAATTATCAACTACGCCAGCACGCGCAACACCTTGAAGTTTCATTCAATGCTTTAGTAAATTTGAAGAAGCGCATTGACATGGGTAAGCACAAGCTTTTGATGCACCGTATTTAGAACTGGTGACATGCTGAAACTAATAAATGCATATATTTAACATTTCAGTTTACATAATGGACTCCAATACACCACCAAATATTAATAAATACTTTAAGGAGAGAAATATCAAATTTCTTCTTACTGCACAAGCAATATACAGCCAGTTTTTTATTTTTCCTCCATTCGCCCTCACAATGCTGTACTTCAAACTTGATCCAACATATTTCCTTTTTCAATATTTATTTGGTGTAAAACACTTTAACACACTGTATAACTATTCGTTCACACTTTTTATGACGCAAGGGATAATTAGATATGTTGTAACGTTGAACTTTTTGATATGTGTAACAATTAGGTATTTTGCTTTCGCAATAATTTTGGACTGTTGTCGAGTCAACACATATGACTACATTTTAACATTTTTATCTTCAAAATGTGGTCATATCTCATCCATAACATTGTATCGATTGTATTCTCAGCTCCGAATTTGTCATTACATGCTAAAAGAATTCTTTTGTTCATTTTACTGCATTTATATTGGGTTTTGCCAATCTGTGGCTGTCCTGCAATTTTGGGTGAGCATAGTATCGTTTGGACGAGTACCCTTTTTATTTTGGGTAACTATTTTCATGACAGGCTTTCAATTTGTCTTAGGGGCATTGGTATATATTGCGTCCTCCTTTCAAGCACATCAAGTATCAGACAACATTGTGAGAATCAGTCGACAGGCAACCGGAAGTAGGTATAATACGCAATTGTGGAATGCTACGCCATGCCTTACAATGAACTGTGGCCAATATTTACAAATTTCAAAAAGCACGGTTTTATCAAGCCTTCATTTAATATTAAATAATTTGTCATCTTTAATTTTGTTAAATGTAGACAGTGCAGTGGTGTTGTAGAGACAATGTAAAACCACAAAAAAGGTACAATATTTCAAAATATTGTAAGATTTTATTTTATCTTATTATTAAAGACCGATGTTCTGGCAAAAATCTAAATAAATGAATATTACAATAAATTATTTTAAATTAATCTATAAATTCACCATCGACATTGCAACATTATTTTACTTAAGAGTAAATGGTGACCACGAAAAACATGCGCATTTGGGATATGAATATTAATTTGGTCTTCAGAATCAAAACATTGTAAAAAGATAATAAAACACGAGTCGATTCACGCATAGGTGTAATACAAAGTTAGGAAGTTTTCCATGAACTGTTATAAATACCATTTGCATCTAATGTATTGTTGTACGGTAGGCCGTTACTTTTTCAATAAAAATTATCAACAAAACAATTGTCAAAAATTTGACACTCTTGACCTTAAAAGTTAGAAAAAACCCACTTTGTCAAATGTATATTAAGTATAGTACATACACTAATTATTATACTTGCTCATAAAGTTGTTTTAGAATTATCTCAAGTAAAGAAACTCACAAACAAGTTGCACATTTCAAATCTCTGTTCATTGTTTACTAAATTTTATAGTTATCCTAAAAACAATAACTAGTTAACTAGTAAAATAATAACTTTAAAAATAATTGGAAGTTCTTGATTATTTTTGTAATAAAATCCACATCCATAGGTTCTTATATTTAAGTAAGCGAACAATAAAAAGTACCTTAAAACTGTATATATGTAAGTTATTTTGGAATAAAAAAGTAGAAACCTTATAACATACCCACGTTTATATGTATGTGTATATGTACAATTTTTGAGAGCAAATTAAAATTTTACCAAAAAATATGTATTAAAATGCGCGGCATGATATTTTTATTTTTAAATTTAAATCCACACAATAGGATTTCACATTTAAATACTCCCAGCAACAAAAACACTTACCTTCGAAATTGTAGATATAGGTTATTTTGGAATAACAATTTAAAAAACTTAATACATATCCACTCTCTTATGCATGTGTATATGTATATTGTTTGAGAGAAAAATAAACTCAGAAAAAAAGAATATGTGTTAAAACGCTTTACATGTAATTTTTATTATTTTTCAAATTAAATCCACATAAGTTCGTATATTTAAATTGACCCAGCAACGAAGAAATACCTTAAAATATATAAATATATTTAAGTTGAAAAAAAAATTTGTACGAAAAAAATATAACTTAAAAGAAACCAATATTCATAACAAACCATTTTAATCAAAACATAAAGGCTTTTTTCATCTGACGCTATGCATACCAACTGTAAAAATACTTCACACAGGCTATTTGATTTTATTCAAGCTTTACGCTTCAAGTAAATTCACTTCTAAATTTGACTTATAGAAACACAATTAATGGATTTAAAAAACCGTCAAAATGACAACTAAATCTACGTTTTACGATATCAAAACTTTTAATTGTTTATTTCACTATTGTAAAAGATATTTCCATTCACCGCAAGGAGTGGCTTTTGTTTACTGCCAAATATTCCAGAAAATTTGGCACGATTTGCCCCTATCATTTACTGAAAAATCAACCTTAGTCTACAAAGCGAATTTTGGAACAACCCTTTACGAATTCATAGAAGTAATACTTGTTTTGATTTATGGCGCCATTATAGTTCCATTTACTTTGATACAACCTTCAATATATGCAACTTTAAATTGGGTTCACATAGCGTTATATTTAGTGACAATGGTCTCGTGTTTTGGCTGTTTGCTTTTTAATTATCAACTACGACAGCAGGCAAAACAGCTTGAAGTTTCATTCAATAGTTTGGTAGATTTGAAAAACCGTCTTGACCGAGGTAAAACATACTAGTTATTCTCTATTTCAACCACTTAATAATTTACAATTAATAAAATATTTTGTTGTTATTTCAGTTTATACATTGGACTCAAGTCTACATCCAAAATATAGTAAACCCTGTACGCAGAGAAGTATCAAGTTCCTGCTAACTGCTCAAGCCGTTTACAACCTTTTACTTCTTCATCCTCCGTTTGCACTTACTATTGTATACTTCAACATTGATCCAACATATTTTGTTCTTCAATACGTTATTGGTACAAATCAGTTTAATGCATTGTGTGTTTCCTCGTTGGCATTTTTGATAACGCAAGGACTTACCAGAAGCATCTTAACGGTAACTATGTGTGTGTGCCTATCAATCAGATATTTTGCTTTTACTATTATATTGGACTGTTGTCGAGTCCACACCTATGACTACATTTTAACATTTTTGTGGTCAAAAACCAGCGAAATTTCGAATTTAACGTTGTACAGAGTATATGCTCAGCTTCGATTGTGCCATTCCGTGTTGAATAAGTTTTTCGATTTATTTTATTGTATGTATATGGCGTTTTGTCAATTTGTTGCCGTCTTGCTATTTTGGGTGAGCATAGTAGCGTTTGGAAGAGTACCCTTTTTAATTTGGATAAGTCTGTTGATAACGGGCAATCAAACTGCCATTGGAGCATGTGTTTATATTGAGACCTGTTTCCAAGCACATCAAGTATCCGACAACATTGTGAGAATTGGTCAACAGGCAACAGGTAGTAGGTTTAGTAAACAGCAATGGTATGCTACGCCTTATCTCAAAATGAGCTGTGGCCAATATTTCCGAATATCAAAAAGAACCGTTTTAACGAGCCTTCATTTAATATTAAATAATTTAGCTTCCTTAATTTTGTTACATTTAGACAGCGCAGTGGTCTTGTAGGGATAACGTCTTATTCACAAAACTATTTAATGGAATATATTTATGAATTAAAATACTTCTTCATAGTGTAGTTGAGGATCAGTAGCGTATTTACGCTACAAAAATTAATTTATTCCTAAATGCAAAATTGTAGCGTAAATTCGCTATATTTGTGGCGTAAATGCTAAAAAAATGAGTACGTAAGCTTTAAAATATAATTTTCGACGATTTTAATTTTACAATGCAAGTCCACACCCAGTCTATTGAAATGACAAATGAAGAATACGTGTAGTTGTACAGTTTGTAATGCTGATTAAGAATATAATAACCATGTTCCCGAATGGATATGTTTGGCCGACTTATCAGCTGTTTTTGTTGACAGAAATAGGCGCGCGCCACTTGCTTCTCAAATTCGACACACAAGCGAGCGTATGCACACAAACAAAACTCCACAGCGCGTTATTGCTCTAAACTGTACGACTTGCTGTTCTGCTCTGTGATATTTGTGCTGTTTGAATTCATTTGACTCGTTTTGTGACTAATTAGGTACATAATTTCTTGACAATTGTAAGTTTGATATCATTATTAGTATAGTCTGGCTATTGTTTTGTTGATTCTGCTATTGTGCTAGTTATGATATTAATATTTTATTATAAAGTTCATTAAAATGCATTGTTTTATAGTAAAACCATACAAGAATTGTTTTATGGATGATGAAAATCGTTCTGCTAGCAAATCAAGTTTTCGGGTACTGATTCCAGTCCTGATTTATGCTTGATTAAAAAAAATAATCACAAAACTATTTAGTCGAATCAAAATTCACAAAACTAGTAAATCAAAATAAAACCACCACAAAACAGCAAATAACAGTTCAGAGCAATAATGCGCTTTGGAGTTTTCGTGCGTAGGCTTGCCTGGGTGTGGCATTTGAGAAGCAAGTTGCGCGCGCCTATTTATGTCAACAAAAACAGCTGATAAAAAGCCAAACATGTCCATTCGGGAAAATGGTTATTATATTCTGTTAATATAATACTAATATTTTATTATTTTTCTTTATTTCTTTCCAGTAACTCTAACATAATCTACTTTAGTCGTCTCCTAAGGTCACATTCCCATCAAAGTCGTTCTTATTTGCCAAAATACCACACGTTTCAAAAAAAAATTGCATCAACTACCAAATTTGCTTATGCCATTTTAAACAAACGTTTAATATTCAAAAATTTGTTTCCGCATATGCCCGATTATATTTCAAATTTACCAGCTATTTTTCTGTACGACCTTTAAAACGATATTTCACAACTTATATTACAAAACACCCAATTACATAATATTTTACTTACAGTTGACAGACAATTTTATCAGATTCATAGTAATTTTCAGTTTTCAATCGTTTGTCAAATTTTACTAAGGTATCATTCGTCTCAACTAAAAATTAGTGTTAATCTTACCGCTGAATTATTGACGGACGAAAAAATTAAAGAAATAATCAATAAAATGAAGGATCCCATTAAACACAATGCATTTCATTTATTTAAAAGTGATATGCTTAGTAACATTGTTCTAGCTTACATAGTGTTACAGAACTTTACTTTGTTGTCTTTTATTAAAGACATTGAAGACGCCATGGTAACGTTTGTAAAACCATGGGAAATATTTTTACTACATTGAGTATATTGTATATAAATTCATCGCATGTGGTGGTGTGGATTCTGGAAGGATATCCTTAATAGGATGTTTTTCTGGATTCGAAACGTTTTTGGATTTTCCTTACAATATTTGCAATCATATCTGGCCTTAGTTTGAAATTTGCGAGTGTAGTCCATTGCCTAACCAAAAGTTGTTTTACGTCTAAATAAGCCTAGCAACAAAGAAATACCTAGAAATTGTATATATAGGTTAATTTCGAATGCCAATTTAAAAAAATGAACATATCCACGCTTTTATGTATATATGTGTATATGTATGATGTTTGACCTAAAATTAATTTTATACGAAAAAAAAACATGTAACTTGTCAAAAACATGAAGTCACCTCAATAATTCAGCTTGTTTTGTTCATATTCCGTAAAAACAACTGTTATAATACTCTACACATTCTTTATTCTATTTATTTAAGCGTAAGGCTTTTCACAGAATACTTGATTTAATTCAAGCTTTATACTTCATATTAGTCTAATGCCAAGTTTTTAAACGTGAGAATACAACTTAAAGATTAAAAATTTCAAAATGACCACTAAAACTAAGTTTTACAGTGGCAAAACTCTTATCAGTTTTAAGTACTATTGTGAAAGATTTTTTCACTCACCTGAAGGAGTGGCTCTTCTTTATTGCCAAGTATTCCAGAAAATTTGGCACGATCTGTCCCTATCCTTTACTAGTAAATCAACTTTAGTCTACAAAGCGGCTTTTAGAACAACCCTTTACGAGTTTTTAGAAGTTATATTCCTACCAATTTATGGTACCAATATAGTTCCATTTGCTTTGATACTTCCTTCAATACATTCAAAACTGAATTGGGTTCACATAACTTTATATTATGTGGCAATGGTCTCGTGTTGTGGTTGTTTGCTACTGAATTATCAACTACGCCAGCACGCAGAACAGCTTCAAATTTCATTCAATGCTTTGGTGAATTTAAAAAAGCGTCTCGACATGGGTATGGAACTATTATCTATTCTCAATTTAACCAGTTAGTATTTTGTATATTTTTAAACCATTGTGTTTTTATTTCAGTTTATACAATGAATTCAAATGCGCATCCAAAATATAGTAAACCCTGTAAGCAGAGAAGTATTAGGTTCCTCCTTACTGCACAAGCGGTTTACAACCTATTATATATTTATCCTCTGTTTGCCCTAACAATAATTTACTTCTGCATTGATCCAACCTATTTCGTTTTTCAACATGTTTTGGGTGCAGAACAGTTTAGTTCATTGTGCACTTCATGCATTCCATTTTATATTATGCAAGGACTAACTAGATATATTTTAATGTTGATTTTGTTGGTATGTATAGCAATTAGGTATTTTGCATTCGCAATAATTTTGGACTGTTGCCGCGTTTGTACATATGACCACATTTTAACGTTTTGTGGTCAAAATGTGATCAAATCCCATCCTTAGCATTGTATAGAGTGTATTCTCAACTTCGATTGTGCCATTATATGTTGAATGAGTTTTTCTGTTTATTTTACTGCATGTATATGGCGTTTTCCCAATTTATCCCAACTTGTTTTTGGATAAGCATTGTAGCATTTGGACGAGTACCTTTTTTATTTGTGATAAGTCTTTTCATAATGGGCAACCAATCTGCAGTTGGAATATCTTTACATATAGACTCATCGTTCCAAGCACATCATGTGTCTGACAACATTGTCAGAATTAGTCGACAGGCAACTGGAAG
Source organism: Entomobrya nicoleti (assembly GCA_034695465.1). Taxonomy (NCBI): domain Eukaryota; kingdom Metazoa; phylum Arthropoda; class Collembola; order Entomobryomorpha; family Entomobryidae; genus Entomobrya; species Entomobrya nicoleti. The sequence goes on along the minus strand of JAQFZG010001149.1, from coordinate 8,379 downwards.
TAGGTATAGTAAACTGCTGTGGAATGCTACGCCTAAGCTTAAGATGAACTGTGGCCAAAATTTTCGAATATCAAAAAGTACAATTTTGACGAACCTCCACTTAATTTTAAATAATTTAGCTTCTTTAATTTTGTTAAATGTAGATAGCTCAGAAGCTCAGTATTGTCGTTTAAGAAGCAAGGTAGAAACCTAAAATCGGTTTAGCAGAGTAGTTTTAAAAGTGTGCATTTTTTCTTCTACTTTGCAATTAGTGCTGTCTAAAAAGCAAAAACGTTCGAATAAATAAGTATCAATATAATAAAAATATTTATAGTTTAGCTTCTTTGATTTTGCTAAATGTAGACAGCGCCATGGTGTTGTAGGGATAATGTATAAACCACAACTTACTTAGTAGAACATATTTAGATGTGTGTAATATTAGATTCCGTTTGATAATTTGTGTCGTTTAGTCTAGGAAAAACTTGTTTAAATAAATAAATATTAAAAAAAGGTTACTCTGAGTTGATCCATGGACTTAAGGTTTTTAAATGGGCAACATGCTTGTATTATTAAACTTAGCTTAAAGAATAATCCTAACAAATATGTGCATTTGGAAAAACAAATATTTCTTTCTTATTCAGAATCAAAAAATTACCAGGAAATGGAATTTTCAGTCGGTTTCAGGTTTAGTGCTAGAGCGACCTAACTAACGTTTTGAACAGGTGGAAATTATATTTAATGCTAGTTTACCTAAAAACGTTTGTTTGATAGCTGTAAGCGAATTTTAAGTTTACCAATCTGCCATTCAAAAGAACAATAATACAGTAAATGGATTTATTTATTTGAAGAAAACTACCGAATGATTTTTTATCTATCAGAAGGTTAACCGGCATCCTAAAGTATTTCCAAGGTGAGCATGTATGGTTTTAATTAGGCTTAACTTTATTTTTTTGCCAATCTAAAAATCCAGAGTTAAATTCTTTACTAATTAATTCTAACGAAGTATATTAAGAATATGCATATGAGTAACTCTCCGAACGTAATTTAAATCTTAGCAAAGATTTGTTTTAAATTCGTTGAACCATGTGCGTTCCAGGGGTCAACAAAGTTTTCATATATTTTACTACAATTATAGTGTAAGATCAGTTGTATTGCAGTTTTTAATGCGCATGATGCAAAATAACTTTAATGATGTTTGAAACTCTTAATATATAACACTTTTTTGCATTATTGATTGATTGATTGATTATTTTTATTTATTAGTATACTTTGAGCATATGCCCATGAATACTGGATATATTGTTTACAATTTTAATCTTAATCTTATTTAAGTGGTAGAATAATTAACATTCTTGCATTAATCTAACAAAATTTCTATATAATATTACATTAACAACAAAAAGATACACATTTCTCATTTTATCATCATCAAAATTACATAAAATGTTGCACATATTCATTGTATCATCCTGCTCTTTAACTAAATAAGTGCCTAGATACCTATCTCGATCCCTGTTATGCATTGCACAGTTCACTATGATATGTATTATTGTTTCACTATCTCTCCCACACAATGAACAGTTCGAGCTAACATCCAATTGAAGTGATAACCCCCAAAGTGAAGTGAAGTGAAGAGAAGTGAAACTCTTCAAATATAAGACTTTTTTGCATTATAGTGTTCAAAGCTTGAAAGCTTCGCATTGCAACATATTTATAACATTTAAATATTCTGACAGTTTCGTCGTGCCATACTTGTTAACCAAAAGTAGCATCTTCGAAATAGAATAGGAAACAGTTATTCAGTTCCTGCCAATCTATGTAGAATAAAAACCAATAATTTGTGACCTGTATTGTCACAACCTCCAATTAAATGATTTCGCCTATTATACAAATTGCCCAAAAAGAGTAGCCCAACATGAAAAGTACGTATTTTTATCAATACCTTTGATTTTTGCTATAAAAGGTTTTGCCATCAAGGAACATGGAACAACCTAATTATTCATTATAACTGACATTTGAAAAATCAGCTTTCAATGATTATTTACTTTTATATAAAATTTGAAATTTTAATGACAAAAAAATCAATTTAAAAGTCTAAGTCTAAAGTTTACCTTTAACCTTCTATGCTTGCAAAATGAAGTCTTTAAATATTATTTTCTTGATCCCATGTTCAATTTTAAAGGTTGACCTCTCATTAGAAATTTTAAGCACTTTGCGTCTATATCGACGCAGATACTAATATGGGTACGTTAAATTTAAATCTGAAAACTTCCTTCAGTTTTTGGTATGCTTATTATTATACATATCCATACATACATACAAATGTACATTTATGTGTTATAACTGACATTTGAAATTCTTAAAATAACTATGATTCTTTTCTACATAGCCTTTATTAATGATCTAATCGACACAATTTATCAACCGAAATTGAAAACTTCAAGGTTAAGTGAAATCGTTTGTATTAATAAAATAATTTGTTCCACGATGGTTTGCTGCGATGACCCACATTTTCAACAAGTTCAACTATTTTAGATTTTTCATTTCATTCTGCTTTTTTGGCTGGATAGACGAGGGCAAATATTTAGATTAGTGGCAAATCTCAGTTTCATATAAAACCCTAAGCTTGCTCCTTGCCTTACCGTTGTATAGACGCATTCGGCCGCTCTGTATGCAACATGTTTAGTAGCACCTTTTACAAAGATTTAGCCTTTCGCTTAGAAATTGCGGAACACTTTTTTCTCTCTCCTTTTCAGTTCGATGCTCATAAGCGTATATTAAAGCATAATCGATCTTCTAGAATCCAGCTAGGCACACATCTAATTTTATTTGCTGTAACTTTATGGTTTGCATTTCAAACTTTACATAATTTTGTTCTTTACAAACAACACAATTTAGACCGTTTCAATTTGGGAGTGGCGTTTGAAATTGGTGCTTCTATTTTGGCTTTAATTTATACAATTGTTGTGTTTTATGCAGAAGAGGCTTGTTCTTCTGGAAACGCCTTAATTATATATTTCAGACACTAACATGGTACGCATTTTTTTTAAAGATTTCATTTGAATGCACAGTTGTATTAATTCATATGTAATTTTTACTCTATTTCAGGTCTTTATATGCCTAATTTTTTACCCGATAAAAACAAAATTAACAAAATTCACGACACAGTTTCTAAACTATTTATTCTCATATTGACAGTATTTATGTTAGCGCTGTGCATTTTTACTGTTTTCGATCCATTGGGGATTATTAATATAGGTGTACATTTTAAGCTGCCATTTTTAATCAAAATTATGTTGTTGATTGCTCACTTATATGGAATTTGCTGCCTAACAGTTGGAAGTATGTTAATTTTCTTGTTTATTTTATCGTACGGCTACTACGTGGTAATTATTTACTCAAATGAATTACATCTTAACCGTAAAAGGTATAGAACCATATCCTGTGTAAGAACAGATCCCAAAACTCTGCAACAAGTGTATCGGGAATTTGAAGTTTTGCATAAAAACTCGCTCAATATGTTCGGTCCATATGTTGTACTTACCTATGCAGCTTTTATGATGTCAATGATTTATTTGAATTTTGTACTAATCAGATATTGGAATCAAATTAGCATTGAAACGAAAGCACCTTTGGTTATAGGTAATTTTCTTGATTTTGTTATTTGGACTGGTGTTATTGTTATGGGTACATTTTTGTCTAGCAGAGGAAACAAAGTACTAAATAGCTGGAATGGAAGGCCATGGAATAGCTCAGTTGAAACAAAAACGATGAAGAGGTTTAGAAGATCGTGTAAGCCGTTGGTACTTTGTTATGGGACACAGTTTGTCATTGGAAAAAGTAGCTTGTTTGCTTTTTATAGAAGTGTAACTAGAGGGATTTGTAGGGCACTGTTGACTTCAAAACCCTCAATATATGTATCATATTTGGTGTTTTTGATACGAAACGGCAATATCCACATTTGCTTTGAATAAATAAGCATATAGATAGTTTGACTTGGTACTTTTGCTGTTTTAAAATATTTGTGCAATTATTTAAGTAACTTGATTTGAACTAGCTTAGGTTGACATGTTTATGGGGTAAACTAAGAGTGGCAGCTGATAAATTTAGTACTTTTTACTCAATTAAATTCTTATGATAAATCAATGATTAATAGATTAAATATTTCTAATGCTCCATATTTCAATATTTCTACGCATTTTGATTAAATTTAAATTTAAAACACTTAGGTTCGCTATGTCAAAATACGTATTTAGCCTTTAAGCCAGGAATCAATGTTTGTTGTAATTGGTCGGTTAGACGTTTGAAGTAAACATTATAATTCTATGTCCGGTACAATGCCAGACCTAAGGTATGTCTAGATCCTTTATGTATTTACGACGTTTGTGGTTTTAAAAATAACAAGGTTTACTAAATAAAAACCCTAAGCGGTCATGTGTATATTATAAGCCATTATTTAGTTGATGATTAATGCTATGACAAAGTTTGCATCAAAATTCAAAACCTTTCTTACGATTGGTTTACATTTTGGAAATTTTGTTCTATCTAATGTTATTCAAGACAGACATTTTCACAAGAAATCGTTAGCGAATATAAAAAATAGTTGATCGAAAATATTTCTCAGTTTAATCATAACATATTGTCGGCGGATGAATTGAGGCGACTTGATGATAGGAAAATGCGGATGAACGGCGATAGATTATGAAGAGGAGGGGATGAATGCTAATGCATTGAATTTGGGCCCGCTGACCTTGGAGAAATAAATGTGTTTGGGAAACGTAGCTCATATGGATTTTTGATTTCAACAAAACGTTTAAATAACTTCAATTTAAAATGAACTACAATTTACAAACTTTCAGAAATATTTAAATTATTTAAAAAACAAAAAAATCCAGAATTGAACGGAAGGTTCGCTTCTGGTGCTGGGGAAGGAGAAATAGAGAATCCGATCAGGATATCAGTTCAGGAAGGAATGAATGATGATCTGCTGCTGATAATAGTTGGAAGTGGTGAAGGTGAAGTCTCGTTGCGTTGCTTATTGAGTAGAATAGAGAAGCATAGTTTAGATAGGGATAGTCTTGTTCCACAGTCATGAGTGTGGAACAGTGAATTGCGCCTTTTGACCGACAAAGCTTAATAATGGATAGGGGTAACGTAGGGGAAAACGGTGTATGTATTTTGGCAACAATATTCTATTTTGACTTCTAAAAAAGCTTACGCAAACTGTTTTTCCAATTTAAATTTATTCATTACAAGAAAAACAAGTTTTAAAAGTAATTTATTTTAAGACGGACAACCCTTAATTTTATATGCATGCTAATAAGAATTCTCGAATCCTTATCAAAATGCTATATATTTATTGTACGTTGGTTTTGTGTGTCGGTCCGCCTGTCCGTAGGCTCTCTATTTTTTTGAAAGAACTTTTTAAATTTGGTTTTACTAATCGACTAATAGTGACTATAGTATAGCTCGGTCAGCCAAATTTGACCCCGGTCAAAAAAGGGCAGAGGTTGTTTTTTGACAATACAAAACGGGTTCTAATTTGGTGAGATGATACCGATATTAGAGTCATTATCTTTTACTAAGATTTGTCAGCAGGTCATTAGTAAGAAACTTGTAGGAAGCTTCCCATGTGTATCATTCAATAGATTTAAATAAAACTTGGATTAGCCATTTTTTAAACAAATGGATATTTTAGTGAGTAATTTTTGGGGACAACAAGTTTAACCTCTAGTGACCCAGGTCAAAGTTGTGTATTTAAAAAACATTCAATATGTCAAACTGCTTTCATGTTTAATGTTTTACGTTTTTTAAATGCATGATTAAATATTTTTTACCGAGAATCATTTTTAGAAGTTTTACAGTGGTTTAAAAAAAATTATATGTTAAATGGCTTGCGGAATAATAAACTCTTACTTCAAACAGTGATGTATTTAAAGTTATATTCCGATATAGCAATTTATATGATATTGAGGTTTCATTTTGTTTTGACTAAAATAAGAAGAACTGCCGATCAATAAAATTATTCAATTTATAGTGAAGCTCAATAGTTAGAAAAAGTCAGCTGCAAAACCATAAAGCTTCAAAATAAAATGCGAAAATTTCAGAAACCAAAACATTTACTACATAAATTTTGCACAAAAGCTTCAATTTCTTCTTATAATTCTCTCAACCACTTTTTGTACCAATGTAGGAGATTTTTCCGCTCTCCGCAAGGAGTAGCTTTACTGTATTGTAAAGTATTTCAAAGCATTTGGCACGAGTTGCGTTTATCCTTTACTAATAAATCAACTTTAGTTTACAAAGCAAGTTACAAGATTATTTTCCATGATTTCTTGGAAGTTACTTTTCTTTTGATTTACGGAACTATTCTTATTCCATTTACTTTGATACATCCAGGAATATATTCTACTCTTAATTGGATTCACATAACGTTATATCTTGTGGCATTTGTGACTAGTTTTGGCTGCGCGATATTAAATTATCGACTTCGACAACACTCAAAAGAGTTGGAGATTTCGTTCAATGCTTTAATCGATTTAAAAGATCGATTTGATAGAGGTAAGGTGAGCAGTTATATATCCTTCTATTAAACAAAATTTAAAAAAAGACTAATTAAATTATTTTGCCCCTATTTCAATATATTTCAGTGTACAGAATGGACTTAAGTTTGAGCCCAAGATATTTGAAGAATTTTAATCAAAGAAGTAAAAAATATCTGCTTACTGCTCAAATAAATTACAGTCTACTACTACTTCATCCTATATTTGGTCTGACAATAGTATACTTTAATATCGATCCAACATATTTCCTTTTTCAGCAAATATTTGGTACGGAGCAGTTTACTGACTTATGTCACCACTCCTTAGCATTTTGCCTAATGCAAGGATTAGCCAGAAGTGTATTTATAATAATATTCTTCATTAGTGCATCAATAAGACATTTTGCTTTTACAATAATTTTGGACTGTTGCCGCGTCCATACATATGATAACCTTTTGACAGTTTTGTTGTCAAGATGTGGACAAATGTCGTCGTTAAAACTGTGCCAAGTTTACTCTCAAGTACGCTTATGTCATTTCATTTTGAACGACTTTTATCGCTTGTTTTACTCCATGTATATGATATTTTGCCAATTTGCTGTTGTATTTTTCTTTTGGGTGAGCATCGTTGCTGTTGGTCGAATACCTATTTTGATTTGGGCATGCCTTCCCACAACTGGTATGCAAATTGCTATTGGTGCTTGTGTATATATAGACTCTTGTTTCCGGGCACATCAAATATCCGATAATATTGTAAGACGAAGTCGACTTGGAATAGGAAATGGTTTCAGTAGAAGATTGTGGAGAGCAACGCCCAATATTAAAATGAACTGTGGACATTATTTTGTAATATCAAAGAGTACAGTTTTAATGAGCCTGAATCTAATACTAAGCAATTTGGCATCCTCCATTTTATTAAATACTGATAGGAACGCAGTTCAAGTGACACTATATTAAATAAATCTAGTTTTAAACTTCTATCCCGTTATAAGCTCAAATTTATTTTCAAAAAGAAGTTAATGGTTAACTAAATTTTATGTATTTATCTCTATGTATTGTATTTATTGCGTAAACAAATCGAAGATGAAATCGTAGTTATGTAATTAGTTTCTTTGCCCTTCCGTCTGTCTGTCTGTCTGTACGCGCTCTAAATTCAAAACCATTTGACCGATTCTCTTTAATCTCGGTATACAGACTCCACAGGTCAAGAGCTCCATGGGAAAATGGTTTTCAGGGCTCCAAATCGGACGTTTGTGCACCCTTTTTATGATCAAAAATCCTCCTTCAAAATAATTATGTTGCACGGTTTGCACCCTAATTATTTTTTTATTTCCCCCCTAATAATTATTTATTTTCCTCCAAATTATTTATGTCCAATCCTCCTGTTGTAGCCTCGAAGGGTAAAGTAAATTAGTGGCTATGCAAATGGAATGCACGCACATATATTTTTTTCAAATCTTGACATATGCATATAAAATCTGGCGCGTAGTCATATTTAAAGTAAAATATTTTGGATACGTCAATTTGGTGATCTGAAAATCCTGAAAATTATTCTACTTCCGATGTATTTTAGAGCTTAACAGTTGTTAATTTGAGTGATCTATTATGCAGTTATTCCTCCTCCGTCGCTACAAAAACTTGTGTTGCAAAAAAAATACTTCTCTGTCTCCAAAATATTGCTTACGAGCAATTATGGCCCCATAACTCAGAGTATTAAGTTGTTTGTTTATAATTGATGGAGCCATATTAGTACGCTGTCTAGCCATTGCTTGTATTAAAAGTTTTAAACAAATGCAAAACGATGGCGAAGTCTCGTAGTAAATAAATGCTATCAACTACTTATATGCAACTTTATCAAT